>CM052099.1:3419822-3458742 GCA_028453745.1 Agapostemon virescens
GTTAAACTTAACACAAGATATTGGTATTATTAATTATTTATGCTCTTCATGTGGCAGTGTTTTGAAATATTCATGATGCACAGGAGGTATGTATATAAGGTAATAGCTGCTGCATATCTTTATATTTTTCGTATGTAATAGGCCTGGTAACGTGATACAAAGGCGCCAGGGCGATTTTTTCAAATTTTGGCGGTCTTCCCCGACATGTAGGTGATAAATTTAGAGTCTTAAATTCTGTGTCCTCCATTGATGTCTTATATAAAATAGTATACGGTGCACTTTTGCAAAATCACATCCAACATATTTGCAACCAATTTACTTTTTCTCCATTAGAGTTTCTTCTTATCTGTTTTTTAATTGCGTTTTGTAGATTTTTTGTTGAAACGGAATTCTTTCGTTTCATTTCGTGTAAAATAAATTTATTATGTTATCTACATTGGTTTATAACGTCATAATAATCCTATGGTGTGTACAGGAAATTCTTTTTTCGTAATGCCATTTTTTCTGTCTATGGAAATTCGACTTACACCACTTTCATAATCAATGGTTACGCAATTTCTTTTACCGGCCAATTTTAAATTGAACAAAGTATAGGCATTTTTTAAGATATTAAATACTAACTAGTTATAAACAAAAAGTTTACACTAAATTAAACATAAATTACTTCATATCTGATTTTTAAAAAAAAAAAAGACACACCACTTTCAAAATAAACGGTCCAAATAATGGAACAAAAGTATTAGCGATGTTCGCTGAAGGCTACATATTAAACATCCCGAAGATCGATGTCCTCTGCAGAGACTGTACCTTTTACCTTCTCCAACAGGTGGACAATTTGACACCCTTCCCCATTACTACCTGATCCGTCACCGATTCCTGTACATACCACCCTATTAGAAAATTGTCTTTAAACTGTACACTATTGTCCATATGATGCACTTTATATCCTTTATATACTTTAATTATATTACAAAGTATTACCTAGAAATAGTGACGCAATGGATTCTACGTGAGCCGTGTTTAATAATAATAATAATTACTATAATTATGATAAATTAATTAAATTGTTCTCATTTCATGATTTTGATGTTGTCCTGAGTAATGCTGACATTGACACATGTTATGTTTTGGTGTGAATGTTCGAAGGCACGAACTAAAGTACAAATAAAACGATCACACCTTTTCTCCATTTCTCTGCAAGTTTGACCTTGAATGATCTTGAGTCATAGGTTGTCGAATTCGTCTTAAAACGCACTATTTGATGGTGGATAAAAAACGTATCATTCCATTTATAAAAAGAATGTTGACCTTAATCTCCCTTTGGAGTGTCCACTAGGAAAAATAAAAGTTCCACTACATGATGTCCCACTTGGCAATGAACAACTTTTATTAGAAATATTTTTGCGCATAATCAATGTTTTCGGAGATATTCGACTGTAACGCTTTATAATTTCCATCCTGTATATTTTGACAGCTGATATAGCAAGGCTTGCTTGTGAAAAAGTTCAATTGATTGTACACAGAAGTTTTTAGTTGATGCCCTATCAAATATGAAAAGTGAAAAGCAGCAATTTCGGCATATTTTACTTTTTTACTATTGTAAAGGTAAAAATGTTGTTCAAGTAAGAAAAAGATTATCCGATGTGTTGACAGAACGCCAGTGCCAAAACTTGAAGATGTTGAAGATGCACCACGTTTTGGAAGGTCAGTTGAAGCTGATGAAGACACAATGAAGGCATTCATTGATGCAAAGCGGCTAATAACAGCTCGTGACAATCCCCCCTTCGCACGATATTTTGAACATATCCTAAAGATTAATTTGAAACTAATTTGAATAGAAATTGTGATTTTCGATCAATAATATGTGGCCATGGTCTGAGACCGCAGAGAGAGAAAGATTACACTAATGTAATGTATGTGAATGCTAATTGATCAGTATTGCAAATAAATGGTTGCGTTCGTGATTTTTCTTTATTCTCGTGGTTTTTCTTATTTTCTTTCTTTGCTATTTTTCTTTATTTCTTTATTTTCTTAACGTACGCATCAGTGAGGAGAAGACAATATCTTCACAATAGCATTAACCCTTAGCACTCCGAGCGATTTTAATTCCAAAATCGAGATACTTTTTAATATACAATAGTTCAATTGTACATGGTTTATATCCTTTTACGCAGAAAAAGTTTATTACTACAACTCGTACGTGCAATATTTGAATTTTTACCGACTTTTCAAACGCAACTTTAGTGATACAAAAGCTGTTTCGAATAATAGTATGGCAATTTTTAGTGTCTCCTCAGAGGAGCCATTGGAGTATTAAGAGTCAACACTAAACCTACCGATCATTGAAATTGGCTAGTGTATATCGTCAAATAAAAATGAAAAAATTTAATTTAATCTGATTTTCTAGAAATTTTATTACAACATAGAATTTAAGCAAAACAAATTTATCGAATCGATTCCTATAAAGACAATTTCATAACATCAACAATTGTAAAGTAAAAAATCTAAAAAAAAAAGTTCATTTAACTTATTGCGGTAGGTTTAGTGTCAAAAATAATATCAACCCCTTGCACGCGAAGCTGCTTTGACTCGAAAACCTAGGCATTCTTTCTGACCTAAGATATTTCCATTCCACACAACTTATTTCACCTTATGTACAGTGGCTCACGAAAGTATTCGCACACTCTTTAAACCTAAATACCTTTTTCAAAATTGAACCAAACGACTTGACTTTTCTGGAGCAACTAGAAGCATTGATATACTAAATGATATGCAAAATAATTTTGAAATAATTCTAATTAGTAGAATTTAATTAATTGGTAGAAAGTAGCAAAGACATTTTTTAAAAGATTTTTATTTCAACTCGTAATAAAAATTTAAAATATGCGTTTTTCACAACTGAAAGAACTTCAGAAATTTTTTCCAAGAGTAAAGAAGAGCTACTCTAATACAGGCAATATGGAAAAAATACATCATTTTAATTCTGTATCATCTGATCTTCCCACTACATCGTTATTCTATATTGTTCTATATTGATACCTATTTAAGTATTGTTGTAAGCATATCAACGACACACCAACATTTTTATAATTTACTGACAGAATCTAGAACATTTAGTAAATATTTGCTTGCTCCAGAAAATACTCCAAGTTCCAAGTTGCAAGTAAAACAAGTTCCGTAAGAGTCTTGTTACATGCTATGTACAGCGGCTCACGACAGTACTCGGACACTCTTTAAACCTAAATAACTTTTTAAACGTTCGAATCAAACGACTTGACTTTTCTGGAGCAACTAGAAGTATCGATTTACTAAATGACATTTAAAATTATGTGAAATAATTCTAGTTGGTACAAATTACATGATAAAGAAAAAAGGTATTTTTTAAAACATTCTTATTTCAACTCGTAATGAAAATTTAAAACATGCGTTTTCCAGAACTGTGTTAGTTATACACATGCTGAAAATTTCACCGAAATTGATTGACGAAGGAAAAAATGACACACGTAGAAAGATGTAAGAATTTGTGTGGTTTAAGCAGAAACTGACCAAAAGTCGTGAAAAATTACGATTTTCACCATTTTCGATGGCATGTTGCACGTGTGTACGTCGATTGATTTCAATGAATTTTTCTACATGTGTATAACTATCATAGATCTGCCAGATGCGTCTTTAAAATTTTTTGTACGTGGCTCAAATAAAAAATATTTAAAAAGTTCCTTTTTTGTTGGTCACGGAATTCATACTAAGTTGAATATTTACAAAATTCATTTTGCATATCATTTATGAAATCAATGCAACTAATTGCTCAAGAAAAGTCAAGACGTTTGGTCCAATTTTAAAAAAGCTATTTAGATTTGAAGAGTGTCCGAATACTTTTGTGAGCCACTGTATATCTACAGTTAATGGACTTAAAGAATTCGTCAGTTTGTAATGATAAGAAACACTTATTCTAAATGCTAGAAACATAGTTTTTATTTATTTAATTTGTACACTTTTCGCATTAATCAATGTTAAACAAAATAATGCTCAATTTTGACATTGCAAAAATACTCGGACACCTCGCGAATTATAATTTTGTAATTAAAAATATACATATACTTTAACAAATGGATGTCGATTTTATTACTTTGTTGGATTACCCTGTTGTTTAATCATATGGCTCAATCGTTTGGGCATACTAGAAATAACTTTATTTACACATTCTAGAGGAATACGTGAAGAATAAACTTTCTTTCCGGTTTCTTCAAGTAATTGTGCACATAATGTCGGGACACTTAAACTAGGATCTTCTTTCACTTTTCTAATCATATTATATTAGGATTATGCAGTTTAAATAGAAATAAACATAAATATCCCATTTCTCTGACGATTTGTGAATGTCACCAGAAAAAACTGTTCCTCTTTTGAAGTAAATCAGTCATTTTGTGATGTGAAGCGTTTCTCAGCAAGTGCGTCTCACATCGATGCAAATAAGTAATAATCGGATGGAGCCAAGTCTGGTGAGTAAGCGGCATGTGAAAGTATTTCTCAACTAAACGCCTCTATCGTTTCCTAGACCGGTTTTGCCATGTGTGATGGTAAATTACCATGAAGCAAAATCACATTGTGATGACTTTTTTAATATTCTGGCCGTTTTCCACGTAAAGCTTAATATTTACAAAATTCATTTTGCATACCATTTATTAAACCAATGCAACTAATTGCTCAAGAAAAGTCAAGACATTTGGTCCAATTTTAACCCTTTGCACTTCTAGCAATTTTAATTCCAAAATCGAGACATTTCTTTTACCTGGAATAGTTAAGTTGTACATGGTTCATTTCTTTTCTTCCATATTTAATTTATTACCGTTATTTGTACGTACAACAGTTCAATTTTTACGATTTATTAAATGCAATTATGGCCGTGTAATAGTTGCTTTGAATAATAGTATGGCAATTTTTAGTGTTGCCTCAGAGGAGCCATTGAAGTGTGAAGGGTTAAAAAGATTATTTAAATTTGAAGGTGTTTACTATTACTCGTCCTTCCAACAGTTACAATTTTGCGAATTTCTTAGATACAAGCATAGCGATGTAAAGATTATTTGTAACAGTGGTGTAGCAACTTTTACTGGCACCTCGGAGTCACAATTCGAATGTAAAGGGTTAATTCGTACAGTGAAAACCCCAGATTCGACACTCGATCGATCTTCTCGAAAGCAGCGTCGCAAATGACGAAGTTCTATTCTACATTCTCGACACATTATTACACATAAAGAATCAGCCCCTGTCCAATAAATTTCGCCACCAGTTGCATAACGACCGCTATTAATTTCGCCCTCAATTTCGGTGAAGTTCGCTACAGTGCGTCCGCTGAAGCGCTACATACGTAAAACGTGTGACCGTGAGGTGTAGCAAGGGAAAAGGAGCGCGAGACGCGGGAATGAGCGGAAGGGATGAATACGAGGTTGACGAGGATGTAGAATAGAGATAGATGAGGAAGGGATGAAGGGAACTGGAGAGGGGGGAGGGTACGTGGATGGACGAGGATGGTGATTGGTGTCGAAAATCAGAGGTAAACGCCGGCGCGGTTGGCGTGCCCGCGATACCTTCCTCGCGGACGCAGCCCCAGAGGTAGGAAGGAGAGGGTCGACCTTGGGTGAACCCCGATCGAAGCAGTCCTTGAAATCCTTGCATCCTTATCCGGCGAACAGCGGAGCCAGCCCACGTGGCTGTCGCAGTATGGGAGAGCGGTACACGAGCAGAGAAAGCTCGTAGGGTCGACCGTCTTGGAAAGGATGCTGCGGAACTGCTGTTGTTACGAGCAACAGTCTCGTAGCTTGGCTGGCCGAGGATTGCATGGTGTGTGACCTCGTGCCACGTGACGTGAACGGAGTATCAGAGAAATTCAATGAGAGCAAGGGTAATAACGATGGAATACCGGGCCGGGCCACGGCAAACGGATCATGGAGAAGAGAGATGAAGAATAAGCGGGGAAGAGGAGGGTGGTAGCCACCACCCTCGCGAGATACGCTCCGATTAATAAACTCGACTTTCTCTCTCTCTCTTTCCGTCTATCTGCCTCGTTGTCTCTGCAGCTATATCCCCGCATCCTTCAACGGTTATTTTTATCATCGAAGTATACCGGCGCGACGGCACGTTCGGACTTGTGCGCTTCCTCGTCGCAGAATTAGCAGTATTGGAACTGTGATTAGGTAACGCGAGGGCTTTTTCATTAGACGCGAGGGTTGCGCGTTACGATGTCGGCTCGCGTGTCGTGCGGAACACGATGTTTTATCATGCGACGACCGGAGGAATGTTACGTCGCCTGAGCGGGGACACTATGTCGGATAAGCTAGCAGGGTTGGGGGCGCGTCGGTAAAATGGCGAGAACGCGTGACGGTAATTCGGCCGCATGTAAGTTCAAACACCCTCGGCCTCGCACCGTACAGTTTCAAGGTCGTGCACGTGCTGGGATCGCGGCAACTGAAAACTGATACCGTTTGCGGACGGGTAAGAGTACACGATGCGTGCTCGATAAAGAGCGCACGCGGTCGATCGTAATTAAAGGAGGGAATACTGCATATCTAAACGCAAAGACGGAAATTCGAAATTGCGTCGAAACCGATTCCCGAAGGGGATCGACCAACAGTTTCGAATATACTGTTACAGATGCTGCCCGTTTCGCGATGTCGGTACGTAAATTAATGTCTTCCAGTAGCAACCCTGGCAACGATTATTCGTTCTGACAATGCAAATGCCTATCGTTTTAGTTATTCTAAAACGATGGGCATTATTCTGTCTAAAGCATTAACGATATTTCCAGTAACGAGTAAGACAAATTCGATGATAAAACACGACGTGTACACGGAAAATATTAACCCCGTGACGTACAAATAAAATGGAATTTGACGCGTCCGAAAAATACTATTTAACTAGCTCTACTGAACAGTTGTATGCACGCTCGGAAACGAAACATTTTATTTCGAAATTTACATTGCATTAACGTAAAAATTATAAACAGTTATGTCAAACAGATAAAAGAACATTTTTTTATATATCTTGGTACACGAATCGAATCGAAATCGATGCACGATTTTCATCACGAGACGTCAAAGTCTACAATGGCACATAAAATGGATAACGTCTAACAAACGTCATTGTATGCCAAAGGGTTAATTATTCGTATCTAAAAGCATTAAAAATATTCTCAGTAACGAGTAAGGAAAATTCAATGATAAAACTCGTCGTGTATAGAGAAAATATTAATAGGAAAATAAGGAGCAGTTTAACCATCTCGACGCATTTGGAACGTTTTTCGACGATGTTCATTCTCGTTTCTATCGATACATTAAAAAACACGGCGAGTGTTGGAAAATGGTTTAGACGGTGAAATAAACCGTTTCTATATTTTGCGAGAGAAATACTCGTCACGTAAGAACGAGGTATATATAATTTACCGTTTCTCGTTTTTGTAACTGCGTGTTACCTTAATCCAAACCTTAGTAAATATAAATACATCTTATATTCATATATTATGCAACTCGATTTATCACGCTGAGGCACGTTCAGTTTAAAAGGTTGTTTATATCCTATACATATCGTTGTAGGTGTATAACACATACCCGTGGCATTGTTTTTCTGTCCATAGGAATTACAACAGACGAGCGTAACAATAACATGGGAAAGGGGTACTTTACCGAGCTGACAGTTACTTAATAGAAAGATTTTAATGTCAATCATACAGAAGCGTTAACCGTCCCGATATAGTATCTCGCCCTTGTAAAATCAATCTTTATACGGTGTGTTACCTCAGACATAATAATTATACGAGACAGGTAGACAAAATGAAATTTTTAATTGTCAATCGTTGACTACAGGAGCCAAGTACAAATTTATTTTATTCGATAATGATCGTAACATGTTGAAAATAATAAATTGATGTTCTTCGGTTCTTTCAATATTTTTCACAGATTTAAATTACAGCTACACCTCTTTGGCACGAATGCATAAAATCCGCAGTAGTACTCGTGGACAATTAGCGAAATTCAGAGAGCAACCGAAAACAAGAGGGAGTGTACATATATATATAATATATTAATAAAAGCAAATAACACGAACACAGAATAAATTTCGAGTCGATATTGCGGCAGTACATACGAATAAACACATGAGCAAGACAAAGACAAACACAAAGACAAATGTATATTTAACGATAGAACTAGCGAGCAGTAATTTCAAAATTATAATTATTTCAATTTTGGACAACTTTTACTCTAACATTAACCCCTTGCCCTACAACAACGAGTCAGACTCGTGATCAAGATTACTAACAGAATCTTTTAAACATGTGTTTCCTTAATTTTCTTTAAACCGAAATAACATTCTATTCAATCTCTGATCGCGTACAATCGGCGGAGAATAGCTACGCACTCGGTAACTACAAATTTCATTTTTCTTTTTGTCGTTTCGCGGGCGATATAGAAAATCTAGTCACTGTTATCAGAAAATAAATCGTAGGTCAAGGGTTTAAAGGAAATAAACAACAACTAAAAGCGTAAATGTTCAAACAGCCTTCGCTGCAGCAACTGACACAAATACACGGAATAAAATAAACGAATTCATGGTTTACAAACGTCGAAGGCTGTCTACGCGAAATCAGAGTAAACAAATAACAAAAAAAAAAGGAACAGAATGTACAACAATCTGCAACGTTGGTCGTGGCAAACGGATGCGAATAAACGATCGCATAAACAAATCGAAGAGCACAAGTAAATACCGTACTACTGGATGAAACAAACAATAAGTATCAGAAAATAATACAAAGGGAAAAGAAAAGTAGGATAGGGGCAACGAGCCTTTGGCCTAAGGAAGACAGGAATCACAGTATAAATAAACAAACAATCGTACGGTCGAGCGAGCCATAAGGTTGACAGCACCCTCGGTGTGTCGGGCCGTCCGGTACATAAATAGCGAGGCAAAAAAAGAAAGGAAACGACATGATTTGGTGCGGCCACCGCGAAAAAGGAAGAGGAACAACAACGAAGAAGGAAGTTTGAAAGGGAAAACCGTCGAGGAAAAAGGAGATGCACTATCGGCACGAGTAGCCAGCCGAGACCTTCACCGAGACCCAGTTGGTCGACATTGCCCCTGTCTGTTGTGCCTGGCGCTCCCCGCCCTGGTCGCGCCGCGCCTGTAAACGCGGGAGAGACGGCGGAACGCAACCCCCCACCGTGCCAATCCATCCAACGAGCTCCTTGGCCACCCCCTAGTCAGCCCCAATCTGCTAGAGCACACCGTGCTTCACCCTGGTCTAGGGATTGCCTTGCTTTCCCGTCTCGTCTCGACCCGTTCGATCCCATCCCGTCCCGTTCCGTCCAGTTTCGCTACGCACCGCACCGTTCTGTTCTGTTCATGTTCATGACGCATAGCCTGGCCTAGGCTGGCGCCGGAAGCAGGGTGGAAGCACATAGGTGGTTGTGGAGGATCTACACGAGGGTCAAGGAGGGAAGAGCAGGGCGGAGGGCTGAAGGGAGCACCGGGCAGACGCAGGCGCTAACGCAGACGCAATAAGTTGGCGAAACGGCGCCGAGCATTCCGGCAACGGCAGACAACGCGGCACGATCCAAGCCGAGGTAAACGCTGTGCCACGATCTCATTACGTCGCATCCCCTTTCAGCGTGTAGAGGCTACGACTGTGTACGCCGGACGGAACCCGATCAGTCATGGGAGTTGTGAAGACCGCTTCCGAGAGCATCCTCGAGGAAACCATCCTGCCGAGCGAGGAGACTAATTACTCGGTCCCAGGACACGCCGGTAAGTTCATCGTCGCTTCTTTCGATTTTTCTTACGGTGATTTTCAGCGGTTGCTCGGACGCGGCTGGTTCGACGGTGTTAATCAATTAGCCGGTGTTGTTGTGTTTTTTTTAAACGCGAGACCGACGAGGCGCATCATCGTGCACCACGTAACCCGTGTTCCACGGTTGCGTAGAATGTTGTTAGTCGGTGCGGCATCGTTTTCGACACGCCGGGATTAATCGCGGTGAGAATTTAAAGGTAACGCGTTGCAGCCGCCCACACGAGCCGCTGCTAACAGGTGTTTGGAGATACAGATATATTGGCGGCCACAGCGTCGCGCTCCTTTCGTATATATACACACGCTGGCCGAGTAATACCAACCGGGCAACTTTGCTCACGGAATTAAGGATCCCGCTCTCGATCCATCAACCACCTCTAACCCCTCGACGATCGCGCGCCAATTAGATGAGAATTCAACCGCGCCATTAGCGGCTTGCGGTCTTGGCCGATTTAACCGTATTAACGGCTTCCTTCGCGACCACGGACATTCGTCATCCCCATCGCGTGAACCGGGATCTTACTTTTAACGCTGAACCTACCACAGCGGGTCAAATCACTCTTTTCGGAATATTTTTGTTTTTATAGAAATACCTTCGTACGACTCGATTCGATAGATTTATTTTTTCGATGGTGTAGAAATCGTAGATAGTCGAAATAAATGGAATCTCGTCGCTTTTATTTGACAGTGTACGTTAGTTGACTTTAATGCTCGGTAGGTTTTGCGCTAACGGTGATCGTCGATCGATACAACTACCGGCACGGAGCGACGCGTTCCCGGTGACCCGTTTCCGTTGTGTTTCGAGAACAATTGCAAACATTCGCTTTTCGCGGGCAATCAATTCGTTAAAATTCACTAATTGCAATCGCAATCTGGAAAGTTTCAACGGATTACTAGAGGCTGAATTGTTTCCTCAAAATCGAGTTGGTGCGTTTTTAGACTGTTGCGTCGATGAACCAGTACCCGGCCGGCTGATTTCAATTTATCTTTGAATGTGGAAACACTGAGGCGAAACATATGCACCGATAGCGTGCGTTGTATTAATACTAGATCTACCAAACCAGTCATTTTGTTTTTGTTTCCCAATTATTGAAGTTATAAAAATGTTTTCATCAGAAATTTTCGGATGAACTTCTTTAACACTTTAACTGCCAGAACAACAACCTCAAAAATTCCACAAAATCAAAGTAATTTATTTAATAAAACAACAATTTAAAATTTAAAATGTGCGACACATAGTTATCCTTCGACCTTCTCGTATTCTCCAGATTTCAACTAAATGTAGTGCAACGATTATATTAATGTACAAATTTATTTTAAAAAATGGACAAATTACTCTGTCACCCATATGTGGATGACATGGCAGTCAAAGTGTTAATGGCGTATACGTTACAATAAGAATTGTATGACGTTTTAATAGATGCAGTCTCATTATTATTACAAAGCAATGTATATCATTGGATTTATTGTTTGGTACTTCTGCTGTTAACACTTTATCGACCGGCGATTATTTCAGAATTTTTGTAAGGTCCTTAATCCATGACTGAAAACTTTTTAATGGGTGTTTCAACGTTGACAGCAATTTTTATTGCGGATCAACAATGCATCCCTAATATTCTCTAATAATGTTATTACAAATTGGAATGTAAAAATAGAATTTTAACCTTCATTTTGATATAGCGCGAATATTGAAAAGCCTAATAATAGGCTTCCGGTCGATAAAGTGTTAAGTATCCGGAGAACTTTTCGTTATACAATGCTAATTTTTACTGTGGAAAAAGGAGTGAGAACCTATAACGTAATCTGATGATCTCTTTTAATATTGTGACTTAAAGGAACATTTTCCAATGATTTCCAGTAGATGAAGTGTTGAGTATTTGTCGTACACTCAATCGTACATTGAGAGATTAATAATATTTGTGATATATATAACACAAGTGTATTAACTTTTTAACATATTATGACGAGTCAGACAAGCTTCGAAAATATTAAATAAAGTCTAACAGATATAAATATTATGCATTTCTTTTTGGACAAAATCGAATTCTATTCTTTTGTAAACAATATTTAAGCATCGAAGTACATGTAGCTGTATAAACGATATAAACTGTCTTTTTCCTTCTGTAACATTTTTAGCGATGAAGATGTTATAATAACTTGAGTTACAACAAAAATAGCATATGGCAAGGGGTAACTATAATAACAAGGCATTTCTTCTGCTCTAGGATGTTTTCATCCTAAATAATTTACTTCGTTTTATGTATCTAGGTCATTATACTATTACACATCCTCACAACTATTATATTGTTTTGCAATCTCATTTATTGATTCAACCCCTTTCCAAATTAAAATGAGTCAAACTCGCGTTGAAGATATTGAATAAAGTCTAACAGATATAAATATTATGCATTTCTTTTTGAACAAAATCGAATTTTATGCTTTTGTAAACAATATTTATGCATCGAAGTACATGTAGCTGTATGAACGATATAAATTGTGTTTTCTTTTCTGTAACATTTTTAGCAAAGAAGATGTTATAACAACTTCAGTTACATTAAAATGATACGGCAAGGGGTTAATAAAAGTCCTGGATACAAGTCCGAGCTTTATCGATTTGAGAAATTCAAAGCTAAGGTTGTCGGTTATTTCTCGTGTTTAAACAGCAGTTGTGTAAAGGGAACGGGAGTATATGTAGAAGATTAGCATAGTGCATCATAGTTGATGTTAATGCGAGTAACTGTCTTGTCGAGGTTCGCTGCAGGAAACGTCTTACGTTCTATGGAAACCGTTTTAGTTATAAGATAAATAGGTCATCCAACATACTGTGAAAACTTGTTCGCGTTGTTCGTTCGGTGATTTTAGCGTTAATCATCGTAATTCACTGACAGACCGAAAGTGCAGTATTCTATCCATTACACTTTCCTTTGTAAACATAGTTTCCCATATCGAGATTATCAATGTTTTTCTTTTCAACGTTGTGCAGTACGTAAATTACTTACCGTAGTAATAACACCATACGTCGGTAGTTGACTAACGATGCCGCCACCGCGTTTTGCGCTTGGGTCAACAGAGACCCGGTTGTAAATGAGGCTAGTGGATGAAGTAACATGTCCGATGTGCCGCCCAAATGTTTACGTTTCGAGGACGTGCTGCAACGAAACACAAAAGGTCATCGAATCGTTGTTATTATCCGGATGTTTGCAACGAGTTCGTGGCCGATGCGAGCAATTAATTTCGAGGGATCTTTCGAAAGCACGGCGCGAGTCACGAAAATCGAGGGAAGTTAATCACGATGCCGATTCCGGCGTTTTTAGGGAATATTATTTGGATGAAAATTAACTGGCGCGTACGTTGAATGCAATCACTTGGCAATTGTTTGGCCATAGTGAATCCGGCCCGTAGAATATATAATTTCTGATGCTGCATGTACGCGTGTCGCGCGTGTGACAGCTGGCTTGTTATTGTTCGGAATGGTCCATAGAATTCCGTACATAAATGTGGATTCGCTAGGGGAATTATAATGGTTGTAATATTTCTATGGATATCCTTAGGCTCCCCGGAGAGGACAAATGCATCATTAAAATAACACGATTGAAATGCAAACGGTACACAAATGGAAATTGGTTTTTACTGGTAATCCGTCGTCTTGGAGGCTGTTTCGCCGTTTCTGAAAGAATCGCGTCTCGCGGATTTGCATAATCTCGATCGAACAACTCGACGCACAGCCGGCGACGATAAAAATAGTCTCCTTCCTAGAACGCTAGAGTAAGTTATCTTTTCTTAGGTCGTTCTTCCATTATGCTAACGATGCCCTGTTTCAAGGGGAGTCGCGAGAACATTAACGGGAAAAGTGACTTGCACAAGTTCCACCGTCCGACGACTCCCTTTCATTATACAGTTGCTTCCAAAAATATGCGGACGGTGTTTAACTTTCTCGTGAAAGGTGTCTCAATTTTAAAATGATTTCTTCCGTGACGCTTTATCATTTCGCTTTAACTTAAAGTCCTGCGTCATTCCAACCTCAAAAGGAGGAATATTTTGACGGTTGTGCAAACGAGAATAATTTACGATTTAAAAAACATTTCATTCAGGTTCGCTGGTTGTAGGATTAGATTAGATACACAATTAATTAGACAGCCTTTTTTTAAATTATATAAGATAAGGACAAGCAATAGTTAAGCGATTAAGAACAAATGGTTAATTTGACCTTTTAGTAAGTGGAGGAACTTTTTCATTGAATGGTTATATTACTCAAATTTTATAGACATTCTTGAAGATGCAATAATTTTGTCGGAACTTGACCATTCTTAAGAAAATTAGTAATCAACCGTACGCGAATAAGTAGTTAACAATATAATTATTAAATATGTGAGAAGGTCGAGAGGTTTAAAGTTAAACTGCTGTCAGGTTAACAAACAATAGAAATAGATATATATTTTAAGCGTGGTTACAATGATTCAGTTACGATCGCTTTGATATGCTAGGACTTAACTTGTAACGAAGTTCTTTGGCAACGTTATAACATCAGATCGCACTCTGATCTCTCTACTTTACATCAGTTATCACACTGGCTGAACTTCATCACTGTACTCTATACACTCAGAGCTCTTTAACACTGTGAAATCTTTACTCTATCTAGATGAACTGTGAACGATATACGGTGAACTCTATCACTGGACTCTGAACTACATCACTGAACAATCTCCGCAGACATACGCATTATCTTATAGGCATTATTCAGGGGGCGGTTTCCCTATGTCATCCAATCACTTGTTTTCAATACTAGTTTCACTTGTACACGAATTTTATGATGCGACCGTTACCGAGAAATTCCGGGACTCTTGACTCAAATTACAAACTCGTCGCTGTTTCTTTAACCAGTTAACTGTGGCAATCTCTTTTCAAAGCGCACATCTATGTGTGTCGCGAAAATCAAGAGTTCTAGCCAGAGCGTACAGAGATGCATGAATCTATGTCAAATTATTTATAATTTTCATTTGTTTATTTCATTTCGTCTTGATCTCTAAACATTTTAAACATATTAAAATTTACGAATATAATTTAGTTTTCGCCAGATTACAATTTAAATATCAAATGACGGATATAATCGTCATGACACAAAATTCTGCCACATCTCCATGACGGATATAGTCGTCAGACACACGTAACTGGTTAAGGCCCCCAATTAAATGAACGTCGCGCCTGCGTCATAAACTCGCCCCTTTCGCTCGAACCGGTTTACTCCTACTAAGACCCTTTTACCTGAAAAATACCTACAAATATATAATTATAACGGTTTTAGTAATGCGAGATCCAATCACAATGAGTTAAAACCTTACGAATTTACAATTTAGTACAACCAATCATCGGTACGGTTGATCGGGGTACGATTGAGCGATCAAACGATTAAATATAGTTTGCATCATATCGTGTTTGACCTCGTTTTAACCTCTTAAGCACGATGCGCCGCAATAGTGGCTTTCGCGGATGTCATCTTATATTACGATGCGCCATTATAGTGGCTTGGGCACACTCAATTCTATTATTAATTATTACAGTAAATTATTAATGTTAACACGTTGAGTGCCATGTCAGCCATCAGTGGCTGACACTGAACTTACCATTTAGGCCGCGTCAACCACCGGTGGCTGACAGTGTGAAATATAATATTTAAATGATGAAAATTTATTTAAAATTTACTTCATTTTTATTTATTACGAGATTACATTAAGACATTTTAATGGATTTCATTGAAACACGGTAAACATAAAAATGGTTGATCTTAGCTGGTATCACAAAATGTGAGAACTCGTTTAGTCACTTTATTGGCCATATTGTGTCACATTTTTTTCCGTAACATGATTTACAATATTTTCGCATTGCACAGACTTTTCCAGGTTTTTTTTGCAGTTTATGTCGTTGTTTTTTAGAAGTTGTTGTGATAATGCCAGAAGGATTTGTCTTCTTCTCGGCTCAACTTGTAAGGTGTACTACTAATTTTTTTCCGGAATTCAGTCATTTTAATATTTTTAAATGAAATGTAACTATTTAGAACTGTAGTATTGAATAATAGTTCAGAGGCCGATTTCGATGAAATCTTATCCACCGAGCCGAACGATAAACAAAATAGACTTGGCACATAACGCGTTGAATGAATGTCTATAAACATTTCATTTTAAACTTAAATATTTTCTACTGTGATAAAAACAATGGTCCTAATATATTTACACATCTGTATCGAATAAATTTCAATCTGTTAGTAGTGCGCTTCACATTGCTATACCGCAATAGTAAGCAGCGCGTGTGGCCTGACGGGCATTCCCTTACGAATTCGCGTGGCGTTCAACGTGTTAAAATATATGCATCATATCTTTTAGAAAAATTATAAATTATTAAATTATTAATTATTTAGTTATAAAAAATTTCTGTCAAAAATCATTCCAATGTTCTCTGCCCCGCGCAAAATTCAACCGTGCTTAAGAGGTTAATCAGAAAAATATTACGAACGTGTTAAAAACGGTTAGGGATTTAATCGACACGTTTCACTCGGTACCTCTGTATCCTGCAGTGGTGGGTTTTGGTAAATACCGGTGCACATAGAGACATTACTGTACACTGGTATCAACGAAGATCCTGGTTATCCTATTATATTATATTATTGACGGTGACTCGATGTCTGGTGACCAGCTGTGGGTCGTAAAGAAATAAAGTACTTAATCTTCTAAGGGAAGAAATGGCTTTTCGGAGAAACTGTCTGCTACAACGGGGTCCGTATTGTATGATGTGCTTACCGGACTAATGAAATCGGTAAGCTAAATGGTGTCAGTTGAAAGATAATGAGTTTTGTCGACATTCTTGATTTTCTATAAGCTTTAACGCTGAACAAATTGGTCTTCTTTTACCTCCATGCACCTTGTAATGGACAGCGACCACATCGTCGAAAGTGGCACTAGCCCTCAACAAGTTAAGTCTGATTGGACAACTGCGAGTCCTTCCACACCAACAATTTTGTACATATGGTACAGTGCTCCTATGGCATCTTGGACATTGCATTCTTGGTTATCATTACTGTAAGAGTAAAATTGTTTTATTGGGATCTACTCTCAGTTACAAAGTAACGCGATGGATGTTATTCGTGGACAAATACAATAGGTACAGAGACTTCCAATCGTAAATCGAATCGTAAAACCGTAGACTTAGCCGTAATCGTTTCGTAATCGTGATGTGCGCTTGTTAACTTGTTCGTCTATTCTGTGGCACCCCGCCGAAATCGCGTCCTTTTATTCTTGATGCGGTCGAACATTCTCGATCGTTTTTGACGGTTTTTCGAGCCAGGTCGATGTCCGCCGATTTCAACCGTCGCCTCACACACACCCATACACACACGCATTCGCACGTGGTCGACGCACTCCCGCGGCTCGCGATTGCCGATCAGCTGGTGTTACGTTTTTTTTCCCGCGTTTCTTTTGTCGCGCTCGCACCGTTTTTGCCGCGGTTCTTTCGTCGCGTTCGGTTCGTTTCAAACGAGGAAACCTTGCGCGACGGTTACGCTTGCCTCCTACATTACTCCTATGGCATCTGAGATATTGTTCACTCCTTCTGTTTCGTTACACAATTAGTTATCCTTACCAGGGAACATATTCAGATCTGAAAATCCGATTTTGATGAAACTTATGGGAGCTTATAGCTTTATTGTTTAAATAAAAAACTTTTGTTAAAATTTTTTTTTCGCGACTACATTTCCCATTGAAAACACACACAATTTAACACATTAACTGCCCAAACGACGGCCTCAAAAATTTCATAAAATCAAAATTAATTTATTTAATGAAGCAGCGATTGAAAACTTTAAATGTATGGCATATAGTTATCTATCAACCTTCTTGTATTCTTCAGATATTAACTAAATTGAATGCAGCAAATATATTAACGTACAAATTTATTTTTAAACATGTACTATTAATTTTGTCACCCATATTTGGGTGACATTGCAGTCAAAGTGTTAAAAAAAATTCACATTTTTTCGATCTCTGGTTTCCGATATATCTCAAAAATACCCCAACTTTGAGGGCTGTTTTCACTCCTTCAAAGAGGATGGTTGCCTATAAAAAACACGTGTCAAATATTTTTCAAAGAAGTATAAGCTCCCATAAGTTTCTTCAAAATCGGGTTTATTCCCGATTTGAATATGTTTCCGTGTAAGTTTCGATCTACTTGTTGCCCGAATGATTTTGCCGCCGACTGTACGACGCACAGTGCTTTCTATTCGGCGCATGGACCATTTCGACTGATATTTCATGGAGTTCGCCGCCGAGCAAATGGACGAATGACGGATCGAGGTGTCCTGCAAAGTTCGCGGGACGCTATTTGTCACGGGACACTTGAAACAGGGAAAAAGCTAGAACGGGCACGTGTAAGCGTCGCGTGCACCCCGATAACGGCACGCATCAATCCTATTTATATTTTCGAACAATCGATACTATGCGACGGGAAGTCTCTTCGTCGGAGCTGAACCGGCAAACGACCGGTCTCTCTCACTCTCAACCGATGAAATTGGCGATAAAGAAAAGCGGCATATTTCTTTTTTCGCGATAACACGAATAAAAAAGTGTGCCCGCGTCCGTTGTCGGGCGACTCATTAAATCTTGGCTTTATATCGTCGATGATATTATCGGCCCTCCCCCTCCCCTTCCCAATAATTAACCCTTTGCACTCGACATCTTTTGGAACGTTGCCTGTCAACAACTCGACGCCACTTTGACGCGAAAATGTGCAGCTTCGAATTGTTATATTATGTGGTGTAATATCAGAATCAAGTAAGGCATCGCAATGATGTTTGATTTATATGAATTTGTAGACATTGGGGAACATATATTTGCAAAAATAAACTATATTTACTTGTTATGATTTTCTACAGTATAACAAATATTAAAGGAATTCCCAATATGAATTCCGCCTGATGCTCTCCTGCCAGAACACACAGTACGATCTCACTTTCTTCTCGATTAATATTTATGTTTTTCAATTTTTTATGTTTATACGTTTGTGCCTAAACATCTAGCTGGAACTCATACTTACAGTGGCCCGCATTAGTATTCGGACACCATGATACTCGAGAAGTTTTTGCTGTATATCTCTGCATATCTGTATATCTTTTCTGTAAAAATTAAATAAATAAAAATTATGTTTGTTGAGGCTTTCGGGTGTAAGCCGTGTCCTAAAGGAAGAGATTTCCCAACGTTTCGCCAGCATCCGTATCAAGGAACATGAGCAGTACGCCAGGCTGGGCTACATTCAATCAGCCATAGCCAAACACCAATTAACAACAGAACATACCATCCTTTTCAATGAGACCAAAGTTCTAGCCAGAACAAAAGCTCACTTCCCTAGAAAACACCGGGAATCATTGGAAATTAAGAAACATCGCAATAACATGAACAGGGACACAGAGTACAGCCTGAGTCCAATATGGCACACACTCTTTCCAGTTTTTTAATTGTCCGGCCGCCCAATTAAAAACGTCATCTTTGATTGGTGCTCACCGAACCGGAACAATAAGTGAACCCACTATATAAGTGGAACACAATGCGACACACTTCAGTATCAGTGTATCTTCTGACCCCTTGATGAAGCTAGCTGCAATGCTGGGGAAACGTTGGGAAATCTCTTTCTTTAGGACTCGGTTTGCACCCGAAAGCCTCAACAGACACAACTATATGATGCCGGGCCGTGAAATTCTCAAATCTCAAAGACTATGTTTCTAGCATTTGAAGTAAGTGTTTTTTATCATTGCGAAACGACGAATTCTTTAAGTTGATTAACAGTGGAAATGTACAGCAAGAACTTCTCGAGTATCATGGTGTCCGAATATTAACGCCGGCCACTGTATATACTCATATTATGAGACTCACTTGTGTTTGGTCGTTTTGTTATTGTTGTAATAGAAAATGGATAAATATTTACTTGTAATTGTGAATTACACTTCTCTAATTTTCTGACTTATTTGCATAGAAATCTATCTCTAATGCTCAACCCTTCAATCCGAAATGAGTTCAGCGTTGAAAATCTTTCCCTTGGTTCTAGATTTGTGTATTTGTAGTCTGAAATGTCACCACGCTGTGCGAGGTATAATTACATATCATCCTTTCTTCTATAAATCATTCTTAACCCTTAGCACTCCAATGGCTCCTGTGAGGCGATATTAACCCTTTGCACTCCAAGCAATTTTAATTCCTAACTCGAGACATCGTTCTGTTCTAATTCTGTTTCCTTTCGTGCATATCAAATTTGTCACTCTTAATCGTGCGGCAACACTTTAATTGTTACTGACTTCTTAATTACAAACATTTGTAATGTACAAATTGTTTTGAATAATAGTCTGACAATTTTCAGTGTCTCCTCAGAAGAGCCATGGAAGTGCTAACAATTGGTGGTTAACAATTGGCATAACGTTATTCAAAACACCTTTTACATTACTATGTTCGTGTTTAAGAAATCATTAAAAATTGAAGTGTTGCGTGTCCCAGTAATAGTAATTTTGATATGCACGGAAGGAACCATGTGGAGTGGAACTATTCTATGTCAAAAAATATCTCGGATTTTGGAATTAAACTTGCTTGAAATGTAAAGGGTTAATCATCGTGGACGCAATTCTCAATGTGTCTTAAAAGCGGCTAATATTTCTTCATATATGGACCGTTTATTTTGAAAGTGGTGTAAGTCCTTTTTTTTAAAAAATGAGATATGACGTAATTTATGCTTAATTTACTGTAAACTTTTTGTTTATAACTAGTTAGTATTTAATATCTTCAAACGTGCCAATGCCTTGTTCAATTTAAAATTGGACGGTAAAAGAAATTGCGTAACCATTGATTATGAAAGTGGTGTAAGTCCAAGCTTCATAATTGTTTTATTTCACGTGCCGAAAGTTACTGTTTTAGGTTACTTATTTTATTATCCTCCAACAATGGATAATTTCGTATTCACATCAGATAGTGATATAGATAAGAAGAAATAGTAAATCAATGTTATTTTATGAAAATTGAAAATATTTATTTTATTTTATTTTAAATAAATTTACACAGAAATAAGACCCATTAATATAAACAAAAAAATAATCTTAGAATCGGAGGATGAAGATAATTCCGCTATGAAAAACAAATTAGTGAAACGTAAAAAGAGAAGAAGAATTATAGAGATAGAATCTTTATCAGATGAGGATATTGTTACTGAGAACTTAGATTCTGTAAAAGAAAATAAAGGAAAATATACGCAACGAATAAACAAAATTAAGCGAAATGCCGGAGAAGAGTACTATACAAAAAAAGGAAAATTCATTTCAGCAAAAAAATTTGAATCCAAAAACTGTAACTGCTCGAAGAAATGCATAGAACGTGTTAATGAATCAGAATGTAGAGCAATTTTTATTAAATTCTGGAATATAGGTGATTTTAATAAGCAAAACATATTTCTCCACTGTAGTGTTCAACGTAAATTACAATTGACTAATTATGAAAGTGGTGTAAGTCCATTTGCAGCCTGGAAATATATATTATTTTAGTTAGATTCGCCTAAAAGAAATTTATATAATCAAATTACATATTGATAAATTAGTACAAACATTCCCAGACTTCACATAATGAACCTATATTTTTTAATTGTCAGATCTGCTAACATTTAATTTTCTCGAAACAAAAGAAAATGGACTTGCACCACTTTCAAAATAAACGGTCCATATATTGGTAATTTTACACTATTTCGTTTTGTTTCCTTATACAATTTCAATAGAACACATCAGGGAAACATCCCTAAAAAATTTTGAAAAACTTGCGATGGGACAAGTTCATTCTCAGTAATCACAAATATACTTTTATGTCCCCTCAGAGAAGACATCCAAGTGCTACGCTAGACTTACGATGTCCCCTCAGAGGGGACAACGAAGTGCAAAGGGTTGATTTTTAAGAAATCAAAGTCCTATCGCTGCGGCAACGCCACGGAATCCGTTATCGAGGCAGAAAATCATCTGTGAATTGTACATAACGACTGGTCGAACGTGAATTTAATTTGCACACGACAGCATTGTCTTTGCCTGATCATGTAAATATATACAAATGAAACGTGTATATTAATCTACATATGATTGCCGATTGTATTAACGATGTAAATCAATGAGGTGTACGTGTATAGTGTGGAATGCTGTTGATTCTATTTATGGTTTAATATGACAATGTTAATAATGCGCGACTTAACATACCGATTCGAGATGATTTATTTGATATTTGATACCTCTCTTTATAAACGGAAACACGGACCATAATTTGGAATCGATTATGAAACGGATAAAGCACTATTAACCAGTTAACTGCGGAATTCGGTATTAAAAATCTCTTGCAGGATGTGGAATTGAAGTCAATCAACGACGAATATACACGTTGAACGCAGGGAAAATTCCTCTGTTATCGGATCTATGAAAAAAATAGAGCAAAACGAGGAAGAATTTCATTTCCATTCCGATATAAAATTAACTATTCATTGTTGGAAATGTTTTTCCTATTAAAAACAGAAAATTGTTAAAACAATTATCAAATTCATAAACAAGAAAAATTAGAAAGTATCCAATATTAACCTCTTGCTATATTTTCTTTGTCACTACACTAATTATAACGTTTTCAAAATCAAAAATGTTCTAGATGACAGCAAAGAAAATTTATATTTTTTGTACGGCTGCATTTATTTCGTCTAAAAATGAAGGCATCGCATATATAGTTGTTAGACTTTGTTTAACCAATTTAGCGTGGAATTTAGTTTTGGAAGTCCCCCACAGGGTGCGGAATTAAAATCGAGTAATGGCGTATATACACATCGAAAGCAGGGCAAGTGGTTCTATTATATATTTTACGAAAAACGAGGAAGGATTACATTTTTATTTATTAAAAAATTAACAATTCTATTAGTAATATAAACGAAATATACTATCAAATAATATTCTTATTGTATACTTTACTAAAATTTCAATTCTTTATTGCGAATGGTAATTTTTTATTTTACACTTCGAGATTATAGAGCAATAGAGATTTGGTCACATACGTCAAACGCGCTTAACTGATTAATAATATCTTCATTTGTATAGAACATATTAACCCCTTAACTACGGCAGACTTTGAGACGCACCGACCGTATCATACGGTAGGAATTCAATTAACAAATTTTGGGCAGGGATGCATTTTTGAGAAAACTTATTTCAATAATCAAACAACTGAATTTCACTATATTAAAACAATATTATTTATTTCTTTGTATTCTATACAGAATTGGTACTATAAATATGAAAAGTTTGAAATTATGTAAAACTTGTTTCATAATATATCTAACAATCTAGTAAAGTGTGATATAACTCGATGCATGGATAAATACATAATCCTACATCACATTTCTTACATTCGTAATGCGTCTCATTTCTTTTATTATGTTTTCGACACAATACACATTTGCATCTTGCGTTTTTTCAAATTATTGTATTTTTTACGCATAGAAACAGAAAATGCCTTTATGTCAAGCGAAAAGCGTGATTATTAGGATTTCCATATTTTGATTTACAATCGTGTACTCCACCTGAGTATTTGTGTAAAACTTGTTTCATTAAATGTAAATGAAATTTACATATTATTATTACTTATTAATACAAAATTACATACATATTTATATTAATAAGACTGCGTCAAGCGCTTTTCGGCGTCCTCAGTCTCAGGTGAACACAATGAAATAAGCGTCTGTAGGCGGTCTCAATGTCACAAACGCAAAAGTTGTAAGCGCCTATAGGCGCCACAGTGACCTAGGGGTTAAAGAAGTTCGAGATCATTAGGCTACGAAGTGTTCGCGCGTTTATACCATCGGAAATTGTAGCGGACCCCTTGGAGAAAAGTCAATCGGACCCAGGTAGGAGTATGGCCTGCGGGCTGGGACATTTGATCGACGGGCCCAAGCTCTTCCCGAGCGCACACTTAGTCCCCAGATGTCGATCCCTAGGGATAGTGTGCACATTTGGCTATCAGGTTCGGCGGTTTTCCGTGGCGGAAAGGACACGGCTGGTCGGTTCAAGGACACGAACTTTCTCCAAGGGGCCCGTACAGGAAAACGACATTCCCACCCCAGAAGTTTCCTTGTTCGATGGAAATTTCTGAGGGACATGGGGATAGATAAAAGCGAAATTCTGACGGATGAAAGGGGTTAGTCGTTCATCTTTTGAACGTTCGTTCAGTTCGTTCTTTTGTTTTTGTTACGTTGTTGTGTTTTTTCGTTGTCTGTAAATAAACTGTTGTTGTTTAACCTCTTAGGCACTATGCGCCACTATAGTGGCTTTCGCAGATGTCGTCTTTCTGTACGACGCGCCACTCTAGTGGCTTTCGCGGATGCCATCACAATTATATTATTAATTACTAAAGTAAATTGTTAAAGTCAACATACATGTATCATATGGAGCGTTTATTTTGAAAGTGGTGCAAGTCCATTTTCTTCTGTTTCGAGAAAATTAAATGTTAGAAGATCTGACAATTAAAAAATATAGGTTAATTATGTGAAGTCTGGAAATGTTTGTACTAATTTATCAATATGTAATTTGATTATATAAATTTCTTTTAGGCGAATTTAACTAAAATAATATATATTTCCAGGCTGCAAATGGACTTACACCACTTTCATAATTAGTCAATTGTAAATATCATTTAATTTCAATTTTGAGATAACAAATATCACTTAAAATATATTTCATACTAATCCAATTTTGTTTATAAATAATAACAAGAAATAAAATAGAATTAGTATTTTTTATTTTGAACGTTATTTATATTTATATATTGTTAAACTTAACACAAGATATTGGTATTATTAATTATTTATGCTCTTCATGTGGCAGTGTTTTGAAATATTCATGATGCACAGGAGGTATGTATATAAGGTAATAGCTGCTGCATATCTTTATATTTTTCGTATGTAATAGGCCTGGTAACGTGATACAAAGGCGCCAGGGCGATTTTTTCAAATTTTGGCGGTCTTCCCCGACATGTAGGTGATAAATTTAGAGTCTTAAATTCTGTGTCCTCCATTGATGTCTTATATAAAATAGTATACGGTGCACTTTTGCAAAATCACATCCAACATATTTGCAACCAATTTACTTTTTCTCCATTAGAGTTTCTTCTTATCTGTTTTTTAATTGCGTTTTGTAGATTTTTTGTTGAAACGGAATTCTTTCGTTTCATTTCGTGTAAAATAAATTTATTATGTTATCTACATTGGTTTATAACGTCATAATAATCCTATGGTGTGTACAGGAAATTCTTTTTTCGTAATGCCATTTTTTCTGTCTATGGAAATTGGACTTACACCACTTTCATAATCAATGGTTGCACAATTTCTTTTACCGGCCAATTTTAAATTGAACAAGGCATTGGCACATTTGAAGATATTAAATACTAACTAGTTATAAACAAAAAGTTTACACTAAATTAAGCATAAACTACGTCATATCTCATTTTTTTTAAAAAGGACTTACACCACTTTCAACATAAACGGTCCATATCTTTCACACGTTGAATGCCACGCAAATTTTGCATGTTTCGAACAAGTTTCATTTGTTTCATTTATAGAAATGATCGGCGTTATTGAACAAAATTGTTAGTTACTAAAAACTAAAGTTTTCACCTTGTACTATAATCTGGTTAATTTTGGCAGTACTGCGTTAATGTTCAATGCTGTTAATTTATTCATAACCGTTCTTAAACGATATAATGGTGCCGGTCACCGGTGACCCCCGTGGCATTCAACGTGTTAAGAAAAATTATAACTTTATGATCAAACACTTCATTCCAATGTACTCGTGTAGAGAACAGCATTATCCGTCACACATTGCAGTGCTGTATCATTTACACGTAATTCGCGTTGAACTCTGTCGTACAGCGAAACAGCCCCGCGTAAAATTCAGCCATACCTAAGAGGATAAATTGGGCGAATTTCATTCATACTCGACGAACAATTCGTCTAAAGAAATCTTAAATGTTTTTAAAAGATTGCGAAACATAGGAGATTATAGGATTGATTATCGTTTTAATTTATTTTCCATTCGTTACACGTCTCGACGAAGAAAAGAAAATTTCATTCAACGTTACTTCCTTTAAACTAGTCGATGGAAAAAATGAACTTGTGCAAAGGCTTAACAGTCTGCAGATTATTTTTGTTTATCCGTCTTTCCTTCTCCTAGGCCGAGAGTCGCTGTCTTTACATGGGAAGTGTAAACTGTTTACTTTTACTGTTTATTGAATATTACCGTATCAACGATAACGTTCTCAAACTGAAAAAAGTTTACGAAACATAAAGTAGAGAATAAAATAGTTTGACGACTATACTCGTCATGGAGGATTGGCAGTATTTTGTGTCATGACGAGTATACTTCGTCATGCATAAAATTTAGTTACCATTTTATTAAAATGTATTCGTAAATTTCAATATGTTTATAATATTTGGAGGTCAAGATAAAATAACACGAACAAATAAAAAGTGTAAATAATTTCAGATAGATTCTGCAGATAGAACTGCTTCGCTTAATTTTGGCGACACACATAGGTGCACGCTTTGAAAAGAAGTCGCCACAGTTAATTGGTTAAAAGATGAAATGAATATTTATGCATCTCCTGTTTCTGAAGTTGACGCGGAACATTTTTAACTTCGCAGAAAAATCCGCAGTCCAATTATCGATAAACAACTATCATTGAGAATTCACAAGTTCCGATAAATTGTGGCTCTGCTTTAACTTTCGGTGCGCTACAAATACTGGTACAGCAAAAGAATGCTTGCCGCGCGTCTTTTTTCAATACCTCGATAAAAGAATGCACGAATTAGCGCCAGAAAGTGTCCGATATTCTCGATTTTTATTTTTTTTTTTTTTTAGACACGCGCATCGAAAGTGTGAACCATTAATTTTGGCACGTCCGGTGGAGCATGCGCGACCGTGAAAAAAATGATGGCTACCTGTTGTTTTCTTGGAGTACCGTAATTTCCTGTTTCCTTTCAAAGGAGATACAAAAGAGCAAAATGACGTCATATTAAAGAGACGGAACAATGTGGTATAATCGTCCTTGGCCTCTTAAGAGCGCTTGCAGCTCGATAGGGAGCGCATAGTTTTCTGGAGCATAGTCATCCGGCGGATTTCGCAGCGAGCGTCCTCGTACAGGGAAGTATAATATTAATGCGATCCGAGGTGGCTGATAATCAAAGCCGAGACACCGACTAGTATTTGAGCCAACATTAATTTTTCAGACCGTATTCACGCAACGCATATTTTTCGTTTTGCATCTTTTTTACATTCTTTTTTTCATCCTTTTCTTTTTCATTCCAGAGATTATCGTTGCCCGTCGGAGTTCGCACGAATGCTTCTATATGGGACAGAAAAAACGGAGTTCATTGCACATGCATTTATGCTTGCCCGACAAAAACGTATTCCGCAATATCTTTCTTCTAGCGAACTTGAATTCTTAATGTCTCGGGAAATGAGAAATCCGATTATGCGATTATTTATTACAAAACTATCTGGCATCTTTTCTCTGTTCTTTCTGATGTTTTTTAATAGGTTGTTATATTGCTTTGAGCTAAAAAAATGTCTCGAGTCGTAAAGCCGATTAAGTTAAACGACGCAATCGACGAGTATCGCTGTTCGGTTAATTAAAGATAAACAGCTATTTTTCTCGATGTATGTACATTTACGAATATTTACCAATAAACTGTACGATATTTAACTGTGAGGATTTAATGTAATTATAAATGAAAGAAGTTGCATAATAACAATTAATATTTCGAGCAGATGTTGAGAATTCTTGTAGAATTAAACTAATGAGTTGCAAAGTTTATTTTAAGAGAATCATTATTGCAGCTATATTTTTCGAAAAGTCTTCCCGAGTTAATTTGCACACTTAACTCCCCGGTTCGACCTAATTAAGACTTTCTTTTTATAAATGAGTTTTATGATAAATTTCTTAGACGTAAGCGAATAACGAAGAAGCGGTCAAGTATTAAATTGCTCAAGAAGAAGCGCTATGGGAAACCAAACATAGTTTTGAATTAATCGTGCTTTCAAAAGTCGGTCACACCGCCTCGTTGTCTTATAGAAATAAATGAATCATTGTTACAGTTAATACGTTATGCACGATGAGCTCGTTAGACATTTACAAAAGTATAAATAGCACATCATATATGAATGAAAAATAATACAGGTATTCTAACAGATGAAATATATTGAAATGAAACACGACGCGAAGTATTTAAGCAATGGAAATTAGTATAGGAGTGTGCATATATAGGTGCGCCACTGACGTTATTGTGCTATTAAACGTTCAATTGAAGTTACCGAATTACAGGGTTTTTAATTTAAAGCAATAACACATTTTTTATTACATCATTCGTTCTAAATATGAATTACAAACTGCTTTATTGGTAAATAAAGTATCCGAAATATGTCTAGTACGTAATTTTAACTCTCTATATTTATTGTATCATATTTTAGCGTAATATTCGCTTCATTGAAATATATGTTTCGATTTTTAAAAATATAATTTTTTTATTTCCTTTCCATAAAAGGTATACTTTGCCATGTAGTTACCGTCACACTGCGTAATTGACGCCATTTTCTTGTGTTGACATCTGCTGAAGATTTTCAACTCACTACCATATAAGTTTCGTACAACAGCGTAGTTTTTAACCCTTTGCACATCAAGCTGTTTTAACTCCAACTCCGAGGCACTTTTTCTGACCTAGAATATTTTCATTCTACACGATATATTTCATTATATGCAAACGAAATGTGTTTACTATTACTCGTCCTTGCAACGATTCAATTTTTACGAACTTTTTTGACACAAGCATAACGATGTACAGATTGTTTTAAACAGTGCTGCAGTTATTTCCAATGGTGCCTGAGAGTCACCGTTCGAGTGCAAAGGGTTGATGGCGTCGAAAATGTCGAATTGTGTGCCTCGAAATTACGATTTGCGGACAGCATTGATTTTCTGTTACCATTTGAAGAAAACTGCTGCAGAATCGTGTCGAATACTCGTCGAAGCTCACTGTGAGCATGCTCGTGGTAAATCATAGATCTTTGAGTGGTTGAAAAAATTCAAAAGAGACGACTTTCATGTGAGAAACGAAGAACGCAGAAGACCACCGAAAAAGTTTGAAGACTGCGAATTGCAAGCATCGTGGGATGAGGATAACGCTCAAACGCAACAACAGCTCATGAATCAATTAAATATAACGCGAGAAGCCATACGCTTGAGAGCCATGGGAAAGATTCAGAACATAGGAAAATAAGATTAAAATGCAACGCAAAGTGATTTTGCTTCATGACGATGCACCATCGCACACAGCAAAAGCTATCAAGGAAACGATTCAAGCGTTTAGTTGGGAAATATTGAGAGTACTAATAAATCTCCGCAGTTTAAGATCAAATAGCGCAATCAGTAAGATATGGCGGCTAGTGTCAGATATAAGACGTCACATCGTAAGGTTGCACATCTGTCAACAACGTCACCTCGAAATATTAGCGATTGTGTATCAGCGTCGTATATTTTTTCGTGCAAAGATTTTGAGTTTTCAGCCGAATAAACGTCATTTGCAGGAAGTTCTGACTTACTTCTTTAATTTAAATAAATCTGCCGCTGAGACGCATCGATTGCTTGTACAAGCATATGGTAAGGCTGCATTAAGTGAGAGAAACTGTCGTAAATGGTTTCAAAAGTTTTAGAACGGTGAATTTGATGTCGGAGGCAAAGAACGTAATGGAAGGCCGAAAGTGTACGAAGACGCGGATTTGGAAGCATTATTGAATGAAGATTCGTGCGAAACGTAAGAAGAACTTGCACTTGCATTATGAGTGGCTCAACGAGGGATTTCATATCGTTTAAAATGATTGGGAATTATTGAAAAGTAAGGAAATTGGTTTCCATATGAACTGACGCCGAGAAATATTGAACGCCGATTGTTCACATGCGAAATGCTGCTTGCCAGGCATCGGTCAAAACCTACTTGGAAACACTTATTTGGCAAGTTTTACCCCACCCGCCGCATTCACCAGACATTGCTCCTTCTGATCACTATAATACTTGTTTCCATCGATGACACGTGGGCTGCCTGAACAGCACATCACATCATATGAAGATTCCAAAAATTGAGTTGATTCATGGATAGCGTTAAAAGATGAAGCGTTCTTCCGAATGCTGCTAGAAAAATGGGAAAAAGTAGTGGCCAGCGATGTGGACAACATTTTGAGTAAAACATAAGATACCGTCCCCTTGCAATAAATGCCTAATTTAAGTTGAAATACGGTGGAGACTTACTTATACTCCCAATGCTTTCGCATGCGGCTTACTCGCCAGACTTCATACGATTATTTATTTGTTTGCATCGATGGTACACGCACTTGTTGAGCAGCGCTTCGCATCTTACGGAAATGTACAAAAATGGCTGGATGACTGGTTTGCCTCAAAGGAGGAACAATTTTTCATGACTGGTTTGCCTCAAAGGAGGAACAGTTTTTCACAAATTGTCAGAGAGATGGGAAAATGTATAGGTACCGATGGGCAATACTTTGAATAAAATATGTTGTATCCTTTTCATACAATAGATGTGTATTTTCTATACAGAAATTTCGATTTTATATTTAAATACCTGGTAGACAGACAGATAAGTATTTTGTTACGCACGACCGATTTATACGCCCCTGAAAATTCAGCACTGATAAATCGTATGGTTTACTGTACATCGTGCAACGCGACAAAGCATTGTATTCTGTTCTAGTTTTATGTAGTTCTATCCAGTATTTCTCTAGAAGAGTAATTCCATTTTTCGTAGTTCCAACGCGGAACGCGTATCCATGCAAAAGATTGTAATTGGCATCGGATAGCTGCGACACTATCGGACAATACAATTCAACTAAATTGGCACTTTGACGTTCTTGTCCGCGTTGAGTTATTTCCGAACCGATGAAATTTTATTACCTCTTTCGAGAACGTATGACGACGAACTCGAACAATTTGCCGAGAAAGAAATTGTCCATCGCGTAGCTGCGAAACCGTTTGATACATAGAAATTTTGCACGTGGTACAGAGGAGTCGCAAGTAATTTCTTTCTCTTTCTGATAATTTTAAGAATCTTATAATACTGACATCTATTGATATATCTATGAATTTATTAATATTTTAAAATTCTATCAACACTTTTACTATTTAGAATCTTTAACTTTTTATGTAAACACGTAAAATCTGTAGTTTATTAATCACTCTTCTCTACCCATACATTTTTAACACATTTTCAACATTTTTAGTTTTCGACGTATTTTTCCGATATAAAGATTTCGACGCGCCGTTTTTATGAATTGCGTTAAGCTTGTACCACATTCTTTGATCCTTTGATTCTATGTGCTTTCACTGTTTTATTAAACAGCTGCTCATACCATAAACAATGCTATTATCACGTTTCATTTTCTATAGTATTTAAAATGTATCATCGTAACTATACATCGTTTATATATTTTTCTTCATTTTTCTCAACCTGTAGATGCATCGGAGACTAACATACATGATTATATTTTTGTGTTTTGGTTTCCAGATGCACGAATTTCGAATTTTTTAAGCGATGGCCGACATCAATTTACAATATAATTTTTGGTCTAAATACAAACAATGCTGTAATCGATGATGATGATGATGCTCAATTGTCAATTTTTTACGAAACCGTTAATAATTTGGTCATCCAAAGACAATTTACACAATGATTTCCACGCTTAATCGCATGTTTCCTAGAAATAATAATTGCAAAGAACTATCTTCCGTTTAGCCAATAGTTTTTAACAGATTTTTAGTTTGAATTCGATAGATAGGAACTATAGTTCGCACGAGAATTATGGGTGTCCTCGGAATAGGCCGATGAAGCTTCATTAACGGCTCCGATTAATTCTTGCCTTGACATTGTGGCCTAATGAACGCAGCACCTTCAGATATTCCTGCACTTTCCGTAATGCATATTTAGCAGCAAGGTCTGCCCACCCTCTGTATCATCATTTCAGCGGCGAGCTCGACCAAATTGTTCTGCAGAAAGTTCTCCCGTAATTAATAATGTCTAACATGTGACTAATCTTTATAAAACAATCTGAAACAAGGCTTGCAAAATTATAATAGCGGGAAGCTACTGAACATATTTTAGGACTATCATTTCATTAAATGATCGAATGCACAGAGAAATTAATAAAATCGATGACTTTCACAAAATGAAGACGGTCACGCAGACGCATTATTGGTGACAGAACATTGCCCTTTAGATTTTCGTACTTTATACACATACCTGGCGGATCGTAATTAACAAACCGGCGAATCTCCAGAGTTTCGGCCTCCAAGTAGTAAAACAATAGTGTTCGTTCGTATCGCGTTGTGACGCGAACAATGGTTCGTCGTCGTCGAAGATCGTAAATCTTCGACTCAAATTTCTTGACAATGCGAGTGCGAAACGATTCCCTGATATCCGTTTAGATAATAGGGATACTTTATTAAATGACTGGAGAGATATTCGCAACAAACGTAAATTCTATATTTTAAATGCAAACGCAACAACTTCGTAATGATTACAAGTGAGGTATATGATTAACCTCTTAAGCATGATGCGCCACTATAGTGGCTTGAGCACACTCAATTCTATTATTAATTATTACAGTAAATTATTAATATTAACCCCTTGCACTACTTTCACGAGTCTGACTCGTGATAAAAATTTTAGGCTAAACTTGAATATCACGAGTCAGACTCGTTGTTTAATTTACTTCTAAACGTGGATATCACGAATCTGACTCGTGACCGACATTTTGGGACAAACTTGTATATCACGAGTCTGACTCGTGGTCTTAACCTCAGGCCAAGCATGAATATCTCGAATGGGATCGTGTATCTCCATGCAGGATTTAGATTTGAAAGTATTTTTCGATTTAATAGTTTGTTGATATTTAATTATTTATTTATATTTTGTTTTTCATTTTGTGGTCTAGTGATAGTGACATAATCTGAAAATTTATTTCAGTTCAAATATTACTGCCGCGTATTTGATTTCACCTATTTGTATTCCGCTATTAATCAATCATATTATTATTACTTATACAGAACTTGTTCTAATCATATGTAATAATTAAAATATTTTTTAAAAGTTTTTGATTTAAATTCATTTGAATTTCACAAGAATTCCATCGCGTGAAGTAAGTACAGGCGTGGCTATCTTACATTAAGTCGTAAGATTTTGTTTCAAATTCTGACACTCGGACTCCGCCGTTCGGCTCCTTCTTCAATCATTCGGGCGCACAAGTTTGGCCTGGCTTTTTCTGAGGTTCAGCGTAGTGCAAGGGGTTAAAGTATATGCATCATATCTTTTATCAAAAACCTCATTCCAAAATTATTAAAGTTAAAGTATACGCATCATATCTTTAAGAAGAATTATAATTTAGTTATTAAAAACTTCATTCCAATGTGCTCTGCCGCACAGAAAAACTGTCCCGCACAAAATTCAACCGTGCCTAAGAGGTTAATGGTGAGGTTTTCGTGTCAAGAGATGTTTTTGAAGAATTCTCTTCGAGAGATGGTTTTGAAGTGTTCTCGAGTGTAACTTTTTTATTGCAAGTAATCTCGGTGTAGGCGGAAACATGACATGATCAATGCGGATTCGTGGATTTTACATTTTTCGGGGTTAGTGAGGGAAATGGTCACCTTGGCTGATTGGTTTTAGCATTGCAGGAAAAGGTGACCACTTAGACTAAGGTCACTTGAAGGTACGAATTGTAAGCGAAAGCGAGCGAAAACAATAAGTTATTGACGGTGACTCGATGTCTGGTGACCAGCTGTGGGTCGTAAAGAAATAAAGTACTTAATTTTCTAAGAGAAGAAATGGCTTTTCGGAGAAACTGCCTGCTACAACGGGGTCCGTATTGTATGATGTGCTGAGCGCACTAATAAAATCGGTAAGCTAAATGGTGTCAGTTGAAAGATAATGAGTTTTGTCGACATTCTTTATTTTCTATAAGCTTTAACGTTGAACAAATAGGTCTTCTTCTACCTCCATGCACCTTGTAATGGACAGCGACCACATCGTCGAAAGTGGTACTAGCCCTCAACAAGTTAAGTCTGATTGGACAACTGCGAGTCCTTCCACACCAACAATTTTGTACATATTGTACAGTGCTCCTATGGCATCTTGGACATTGCACTCTTGGTTATCATTACTCCTATGACAATTAGTTATCCTTACAAGGGAACATATTCAGATGTGAAAATCCGATTTTGATGAAACTTATGGGAGCTTATAGCTTTATTGTTTAAACAAAAAACTTTTGTTAACATTTTTTTTGCGCGACTACATTTCCCATTGAAAAACATACAATTTAAAAAAAATTGCAATTTTTTCGACCTCTGGTTTCCGAGATATCTCAAAAATACCCCAACTTCGAGGGCTGTTTTCACCCCTTTAAAGTAGATGGTTGCCGATTAAAAAAAACATATGTAAAATATTCTTCAAAGAACTATAAGCTCCCATAAGTTTCATCAAAATGGGATTTTTGCATCTGAATATGTTTCCGTGTTAGTCGGTTATATTATCGTTAAAGTTTCGTTGTAGAAGTGATTTAAATACAGTTTACTAAACCTGGTCCTTCGGACATTCATTACTTAGTCGGCATACGTTGTGCAAACGCATACGAGGTCCGAAAGATTTTACAATTGTACTACGAACATTAACCCTTTTGCTATGGCGGACCTCGCCGCGGAGTACTTCATGTAGAACGAAGCACCGCGCCGAAAGTGGGAACATTAAGCGCGCGTAGTATTCAGCATTCGAGACTAAGTGTATACATTTATTGCGTATTTGAGACTCAGGGGTAAATGAAAGAACAATATTGAAAAAAGTCGGACATCCCAATAGCGTTTGCAATTGCTTGCAAACGGTGAGCGAAGCGATAGCACTGGCTTAACTTTTGGCTCCATTTTTGTGGGCGGTGACTATAGTCACCCGTCGTGTATAGATGGCATCTTATGGACGGTGACTATGGTCACCCGTCGTATGCGGGTGCTGTTTTGTGACAGGTGATTATAGTCACCCGTAGTAGCGAAAGGGTTAAACAGTAGATATAGATATTTGTAATATTAGTATCTCGCTACGTTCCTATTTACCATTTGGATAGAAACGAATGTTAAATATAAATATAATTTATTATTAATTTAATCGAATCATTTCAATTTAATCCTTCGAGGCACGGAATTTTAGAAAATTAAATTGCACGTAGCAGTTGCAAAATTTCGAGGTGGGTCAAAAAATATCCCAGTGTGCATATTCACGCATTAAAAAGTTGAAACATTTTTTATTGCTACTATGCCTCAAAGAGGTAAAAGTACATTTTCATGGCCCGTTTAAGAGTTTATTAAAAAAAAGTAGTAGACAAACACAAAACATTTCTCCGCTTAAAAATTCTAACGAATAAAACACGATGCAACGGTATATTTCACCTGTAAACATTTTCGCGAATGCACAAAGTTGTACGGTAACAACGCTAACAATTACTTGGCAAGCGGCGAAGGTGTTCAAGCAACAAGTCATTTAATCGTCCGACCAGCGTTTAACTCAAAACGCAAGGCGGAACTCTCTGGAGCATTTATCAACGTCGTTAACCAACATCGAGGCTGCATCAGCGGATTATAGAGATTTCGGGTAACCGTAGCTTAACCAAATATTATAGTAGCCCGAAGGCATGCATATTAATTAATGGGATGGTTGTGCGCCGGGGCATGGGAATCCTTTCGGGACACAAAAGATATGCTCCAAATCGGGATCTGTCAGCCGATCAGATCGAGACTCGCCCTCGCCCTCCATCGACATGGTATCGTCGTATCTGAAGCATGGGGTGACACATGGCTCGGCTCTTCCGCCGCAAACCTCGCTGTCGCTGGTGTCTGGCGTTCTGTCAGGGTCAGGATGCTCGGCCTTTTTCTTCAAGAAGTCCCTCACTTTCTCGTCGAACTCGTCCCGCGGCAGGATCTCGTCCTGAAACTTCTCGATTGCGTCCAAGACTGACCTCATCTCTTTTGTATACTCTGGGTGGAACATCTTGCCCTCCGGATTCTCCTTGAATAAGTACTCGGCCTGTGATAAGAACGATATAATGTAAATTCGATGAAAATTATGACTCTCGACCTACATTAGCTTTGGAAAGTGTGATGCAAGTTTGATACGATACTAAACACAAGTGTGACACAGTATTAAAGTTTGACACACTTTAACCCTTTCGCATCGGCAGTCCAGTTCGCCAAAGTGCCATCACCGAATAGAAACACGCATCAGAAATGTGCACAGTGCGTGAGGTTTTTGTATATAAGTTCTTCTAATATCCTATTTTTAATATTAAAAGACTTATACAAAATTATATTAGTTATTGTAAGTACTTTAGACCAATTACAGTTAAATTAATTAATTAAATACATATGGACCGTTTATTTCGAAAGTGGTGCAAGTCCTTTTCTTAAAAAAATTAGATATGACATAATTTATGCTTAATTTAGTGTAAACTTTTTGTTTATAACTGGTTAGTATTTAATATCTTAATAAATGCCTATGCTTCGTTCAATTTAAAATTGGCCGGTAAAAGATATTGCGTAACCATTGGTTATGAAAGTGATGTAAGTCCAATTTCCATGGACAGAAAAAACGGCATTACGAAAAAAGAATTTCCTGTACACACCACAGGATTATTATGACGTTATAAACCAATGTAGACAACATAATAAATTTATTTTATACGAAATGAAACGAGAGAATTTCGTTTCAACAAAAAATCTACAAAACGCATTTAAAAAACAGATAAGAAGAAACACAAATGGAGAAAAAGTTAATTGGTTGCAAATATGTTGGATGAGTTCCACGTTGAAGGGGTGAAAACAGCCCTCAAACTTGGAGTATTTTTCAATGGGAAATGTCGTCGCGCAAGAAAATTTCAACAAAAGTTTAAACTTAAACAATAAAGCTATAAGTACCCATAAGTTTCATCAAAATCGGATTTTCGTATTTGAATATAGTGGATATTGTTATAATATATAGCAAAAATATTTTTAGTAATTTTTTACTGGCTTCGAACGGGGCGCATTACGATGTTAACTTATTTGTAGGTGGACGCGTAATGGTCATGTGAATTTCAACTTCGTTTTCCTTTTTTAAATAAAATTACATACAGGATATGTTTCAACGTAATGACCATTTATACCACGGTACTTTCGAATTCGACAGATTAGCGATTGCGACACATTGGTTAATTTATTGCACGATATTTTGCCACATTCAGCGATGATATGTTGCTTCATATCCATCTCTGTGATTGGATCTGCCGGCGCATACTCCATTTTTTCACTTCCTTATTCCACTACCTCTTTACTCCACTGCTTCATTACTCCATTACTTAGGAGTGGAATGCTTGAGTTTATACTCCACAAAGGCAGATATGAAACAGATTATTATGGCTACATGTGGCAAAACATCGAGCGATACATTAAACAGTGTAAGATAATCAGTAGAGCGTCGGTTTTTCTAGAGCAACGTGATGTAAATGGTCATTAAACTGAATTTATCCTATAAATAAAGATAAGGGATATTTCTTAAAATAATGATACTTTTACGTACATAAGCCAATATTTTTTACAAGAGAATGAAAATCAAGCTGCATCGATAAGTGCATTAATAATTTATGATCCTACTTTTTTAAGAACCATGTTAACCCTCTATGGGCTGAATTTTTTTCTTAACATTTTACCGACCGAAAACCTATTATTAGGACTTTCAATAGTTACACTGTAACAAAATGAAGCCTAACAAACTGCTTTTACATTATAATTTGTAAGCTAAACTTTATTTAACCCTCTATGGGCCCGTGCAACTTTCAGATCACATTTTAATTTATCGACATTTTACCAAATAATTATAGCTTTTTTCATGAAATGGCACATAAATCTTAATTCTATAACGTTGCCAAGACAACCAATATTAATATTTATGACCGTTGCTAAGCTCATCAACCTGAAATAACAAAATAAATGCTGTGCAAACTGTCTGCAGTAAAAATAAGCGAAGCCATTTGATCCAATTGATATTATTTGTGCTTTTGTCAGTGATTACCAAACTAAAAATAGTGTACATAATAGCTCTGGATTCGTATATCAATAACAACCTATTTGTTTGCATTTCAATTTTCAATTTGTTACTGTTTTTTTATGATACAGTTTTGTAACTTTGAGGTTACAGTGGGCTATTATGACAGATTTCGGTACATTTAGGATAAAGCTTGTGCTTTCTCCTGTTTTCAGATTTATACATCATATACCCAAAATATAATATGAATACAAAATCAGATAGAAATAACAGAGGAATTAGAATTAGACGCATTAGCAGTAATAGATCCGATGATTCCTTATTAGATTCCGAGTCCGATGAAGATGTAATAGTATTTCCCCGACGACGGATAAATGTCATTGACAGTGACGAAGAATTTAGTACTCGATCCTCGTCAGATGAGGAAGATGCAGGACCACAAAGAATTGTTTGGCAACCACTATCCCAGACGAATAATAATAGTTGTTGTCGCCCTTGGAAAGGAGATTGTCCTAATGTCCCTGAAGTACCCCATTCTCCTGTGACCTATTTTCGAAAACTATTTGACAAGGAAATTATAAGCAATATAGTTGACTATACCAATATGTATGCACTGCAATGTGATCCAACAAAGAGATTTCAAAAATAAAGTGTTTAACGTCAAGTGCAAACTGTTTTATGGAATTTCACGCTTAAGCTTTTATGCACAGAAGTGCAAACTGTATAGGCCGTTGTTACCTGAAAGTCACATAGTGAATTATTGCAATAAAATTGTTTAAACGGAAACATTTTTTTTTCATTTGCATATATAGGTTTATAATTTCTGATTTTTCGTTCCCCCAATTTTTTTTGGATTAAAGACAAAAATTCGGCGCATAAAGGGTTAATGAA
>CM052099.1:3459142-3481933 GCA_028453745.1 Agapostemon virescens
GAGTTATTCAGGTGACCTGTTTTAGGTGCCGCACCCTGTATATGCACTGCAGTGTGATCCAACAAAGAGATTTCAAAAATAAAATGTTTAACGTCAAGTGAAAATTGTTTTATGGAATTTCACGCTTAAGCTTTTATCTACAGAAGTGCAAACTTTATAGGCCGTTGTTACCTGAAAGTCACATAGTGAATATATTGCAATAAAATTGTTTAAACGAAAAATTTTTTTTCATTTGCATATATAGGCTTATAATTTCTGATTTTTCGTTCCCCCAATTTTTTTGGATTAAAAACAAAAATTCGGTCCATAGAGGGTTAACTAAACATTAAACTTTCCGTCCAGACTGCGTCAGTCATCGGTGACGCCGATAATAATCTGATCGCTAGCTATAATTTTCGATCCATAGAAAACGAGCAGATAATATTCAACTGGGTAACGAAAAAAGATTTTCACAGAAAAGTGCCCGACGTGATGTTCTAAATTGACATAGAAGAAACAATGTCGAGTCTCGTTTTGCTCATCGTTTAGTATTCCGCACGGTCCCTAATAAATCAAGCACTATTGGCGCAGCGTTTTATCCCGCGCGACGGTGTGCTATTCCCAATAAAAATGAACGGTGTACAGTTGACGTGAAGCGATACAACCACGAGAAAACGACTCGATGGAAGCTAGTCGATGTACAATCAGAATGCACGATAGACAATACACCTAAGTGGATGTATCTCGATACGATTCCCGAGAATGCGATGTTACGCACGGCCGCTGCATGCACAATACCCCGTGCAACGCGTTTACTGGTCCATTAAAAAATGGGTCGCGTCAAGTCCCGCGAGTTTCCGACTCACTTTTTCCGCGTAATCTAGCCCACGTTACATTGTCCTTCCTGTACAATGCGTACATCGTTCAGCGATCGACGCGTTTCCTACGTTTAAACCTTTTTCAATCGGAATCGGTTCGGCGAAAAACGTCTGCGAAACTGTGCTATGCAAGGACCAAAAATAAGATATTTTCTAAATTTCTCCAAAACAGATCATTCATGAAATGTTAATTTAACATTTTAAAATTAACTGTTTGTGTCCGGGAAGCGCTGTCGCTCACCTCTCACGTTTTGCCAAAATTGCGAAGAGGGCGATAGCGCTCCTTTTTTGTTATGCCAAGAATGCGTGAAGCGTAATTACAATTTATTTCAAGTATTATTGATGAAATTGAAAAGGAATTGTTGGCAAACAGGAACAGCGCATATAAACAACCTAAATCATCTACCCCAAACGAAAGATTTAGTCTTGAAAAGCTACCTGGACGGAATTTGCGGCGGTGCGTGGAATGCAGCAATAAACATGGTAGAGGAGTTCCACATTCAAACTTAATTTGTTCTATTTGGAAAAAGGGAATTCACGCGCTTTGTATAAGAAACCACTCGTGTAAAGGATCATCAAAAATTATTTGTGTTAATTTGAGTGAATTATAAGTGCTTTTTACTAGTTTCATCCACAAAATGAATTTACAAATTTAAGTAAATACATGGTATTTTTTTATTTTAAATTTTGTTGTTGCAATGCAATACAAGTGAGTTTATTGTATGGAAAGTGTTTTCCATTTTTCCTTATACACGCGCAATTAGTGCCGCAATTTTGGCATAGGACCGAAAAAATCCGTCCAGAGTCAAACAGTTAAAATGAAAGTCCAGGATATGTAAGTTACCAGGTCTGTAAATGTGAAACCGGAATTTGTTGAAACACTAGCTGTCAATGTAGTTACCGTTAAACCATATAATTGACGTCATTTCCTTATTTTGACATGTGATCATACAAGTTTCATACAACAGTATAGTTTGTAACCCTTAGCACTCCTATGGATCCTCTGAGGCGACACTAAAAATTGTCAGACTATTATTTAACCGTTTGAGTCCCAAGAGGTATTGAAAAAACACTGTCGAAAAATCCCGACCAGCACAACCACGTTTTTTCTAAATGAACGCGAAAAGACCCAAGCAGCGCGATATTTCAAGTTTTGTTCCATAAAAGTTATTGAGAAGATAACAATGAAATACAAAATGTTTTATTTGTATTATTTACATTAAAAACGGGAGCTGTATGATGTACGTGCGTCAGTAACTCTGAGCATGCTACTTCGACAGTCGGTGACTGCACTGTCGGTATCTCGTAATGTGTCGATCAAACTATTTCGGATTTATGCTCGTTAGAAGGGTGACATTTCGTATAAAAAAAATTATTTAGCCGCTTTTTGTCTGGTCCATTCAGTTATGAGTTACAGGGTGTTAAAAATGGAAGTCAACAAAGAGAAAATTCGGTACATTTTATAGTTTTTCTTTGATAAACGTTTCGTCGATTCCGTTCAGGTATTTTTTATGTTAAAGATGCACCTCGCATAGGTAGGCCTGTCGTCGAAAATGTCGATAAAATCACAAAAATAATAGAATTTCGACGAAGTTAAAGATCGACCATAAAACAGTTTTAAACCATTTGCACAAAGCTGGATTCAAAAAGAAGCTCGATGTTTGGGTGCCACACAAATGAACACATAGAAACACGATGGATAGAATTTCCATCTGCGAAGCCTTTGCCAAACAGAATGAAATCGACCCATTTCTTAAACGGATGATGACTGGGGATGAGAAATGGGCCACATACGACAACATTGTGCGAAAACGATCGTGGTCAAAACGCGGTGAAGTAGCTCAAATGGTGGCCAAACGAGGACTAACGGCCAGGAATGTTTTGCTGTGCATTTGATGGGACTGGAAAGGAATCATTTATTATGAGTTGCTTCCATATGGTCAAACACTACATTCGAATCTCTACTGTCAACAAATGGACCGTTCGAAGCTAGCAATTGAACAGAGACGGCCAGAATTGGCCAACAGGAGAGATGTTGTGTTCCATCAGGACAACGCCAGACCACGCACGTCTATAGTGACTTGCCAGAAACTCCGGGAGCTTGGTTGGGAAGTTTTGATGCATCCACCATATAGTCCGGACCTGGCACTAAGCGATTACCATGTTTTTCTTGCATTGCAAAACTTCCTTAGTGATAAGAAATTGACATCAAGGGAAGATTGTGAAAATCGATTACTAGAGTTTTTTGCCAATAGGGACCGAGACTTCTATGAAAGAGACATTATGAAGCTACCTTTAAAATAGCACCAAATTATAGAACAAAACGGTGCACATTTGATTCAAATCGGACAATCCGAAACATGTTAACTAAAGTCTTGAAGTTCACGTAAAAGTAATGGATTTCTTTTTCCCCAAACTAATACTTTCGCATGCGGCTTACAAATGTTTTCCTCAAAAGATGCGCTGTTTTTATCGTCCAGTTCAATTGATGCAATTATTTAATAAAGAAGCATTTTGTTGGAAATAATATTCGACTCGAGATTTTATCGAATTATACTGGAAAATTTCTTCGTGTTTACTTTCTTCTGTAAATCTCTTCTTTGTAACTAAAGTTATTATAACATCTTCGTCGCTAAAAATCTTACAGGGAAGAAAAGGCAATTAATATCTTTTATAATTGTTACTGTTATTTGATTTCGTCTAAAAAGAAAGGCATAATATTTATATTTTTTAAACTTTACTTAAAATCTTCATCACGAGTCTGACTCGTCACAATATGGCAATGGGTTAAGCTGATTCAAGAAAATTGTCTTTAACACTAGATTGCCCAAGGAAGTCATTTTGACTGCTTTCTAATTTCAATTAGAAAAAACATTATGTATATAATGATACAATTTCTTAGAATTTTGTGACTTGTTGTACAACATATAAATGCGTTTATTAATAATTATAGTTACCTCCCCTCCCTCCTTTATTTCCGGTATATATATATGTGTGTTATACCTATATTGCTCAAAAGCAGTCGTTTTGACTGCTTGGGAAATTTAAAATAATCAAATGACTCTTATTATTGAATTAAGTAAATTTCTTATATGACCAGTTCGGCTCTGTATTGAAATAACATTCTTCATTTTTTTCGATTACCGTTACATGATAACATAGAAGTACATGTGCTTCTTGATTCCGTATGTTAGGTGGAAGTTATTTTGATGCTAGCATCACAGCTTCGTCTCTTTCCGCGTACCTCCCTGCCCTATCCCTCATACTTTTTTTTCGTGACGCTAGCATCAAAAACTTCATCGTGTAAATGGGCCCGTTGCTCAATAAACTAAAGTAGTACTTGTTATTCGTATCTTTATGCAGTGATACTTGTTCTAACAAGTTGTTTATTTTATATCATTTGCGCCCTAAATTCATGAAAGAAATGTCGAATAGAGGTGAGTTATTGGAAAAGCTAACGAACATAAGTGAAGAGTGCTCCGATATAGAATCAGATTCAATAAATTCTGAACTATCATCTGAAGATGAAACGGTTCATATTCAAAGTGAAACATCTGAAACTGAAGATAGCGATAAAGAGTCGATCACTAATGATGAAAATTAAAGTGTCATCAATATGCCCAGGAAAAGATGTAGGGTGCTAAGTAGTTCAGACTCTGATGAAGAAACTGAAAACACCTTTCAGGAGACCGAAACAGCTGCCGATGGTACTGTGTGGTCAAAATTTGACGAAGGTGGTATTCCTGGAAGGTTACCATCTACTTGTATTTTCAAGGGTGTGAAAGAGCCAACAGGCTACGCAAAAAGGAACATTATGGCAGCTAATCTCATCAGTGCATTCTCGGTGATAATAGATAACCATATTATCCCACATAACCCACAAAGATCAGCTGCAACATCATCAAATGCAACCCATTCTAACAAACGCAAAATTTGTCAAGTACGACTTTGCCACAACAACAAAACAAATAATATATGTGAAAAATGTCAAAAGTATGTTTGCGGAAGATGTACACATAAAAAGATTTCCAGTTTTATTTGCATAAAATGTACAAATAATAGTGCCAAATTATTTTTTTTTCCAAGTGAAGTAAATTTTTTTTATTGTTAATATTTACTAATAACCTATTATATAACTGTAAATAATATAAAAAATATTAAAAATTAATTTTAAATAAATTTCTTTACACATTAGTTATTCTTTCACAATGCAGTCATTTTTACTGCTTTTAGGCAATATAGGTATATACTTAGTTTCAGTCTTTCTAGTGTTAAAGTTAGATATTGATAACTTTGCGAGACTCCTGAAAAGTCTAACTTTGAAATTCAGCGAAAAATCGATTTGTTACATCGTAAATAATAATCCCCTTAATCGATTTTCTATTATCTAGATGCGAATCACGTTTGAGGTTGATTGAATCCTGTCTCAATTCTCTCGTGCAAACAAAATCGTTGAAACAAGGATGATTCAGCACGTTCTATTATTTCAAGTTCCGTCCATCATTTAATGTACTACTTGCTGGAGATCCATAACAGAAACACGTTTTCTTAAGTGGAGGTTGAGATCGCGGAACCTTCTAAGAGCTGGAAGGTCTTTTTAAAAAAACGAAGCTTTGATCGAGAACCGACCATCGAGGCAGAGATTAATCCTCAAAAGTCGCCATAGAAAATTAAAATCACAGCGATTCATGTTGCGTGGAGAGCTCTTACTTCTTTTTCATTTTTGTGCCGTATAAAGAACCCTTTCGTATTTTTGCACTCAACATACCGGTCAGATGAAATTGTTGTTCTTCGGATACGAGAGATTATTACGGTTTAATCCCTAAATGGATATACTAAGACGCCGGAAAACCTTCGTTTCTCTGCTCTGATTTTTTTTGTGTTTTTATCTCGCGAATCATCAATAATTTCTCAAGGGTACTTTTTCTGAAAGAGTGGTTCCCCGTGTGTATAGAAGAAATAAGAGTACATTCTATGAATGATTCTATGCTTGTATCGGGCTAATTTAAATTAATCATGTATTAATAGACACGCTAACTCTTAATTACCTCATTCGTGTTGTTTCCACTGTTACAAACGAATCTCTTCAAATGAAGAAAGAACTATTAAAAACACTCTGGAAGATATATTACTTTACGCCGAAGTAATTTATCTTACTATATTTCTATTGCTGTAAAGACTAGATAAATTACTCGTGTATAAAGCAGGAAACCTTACAAGGGATCGAATCTGTTTCTTTCGTTTTTATTCAATTCATCAGTGTGAAGAAAATCATACGAACAATATATCATTGCCAACAGGTCCGGTTAGATATTACCGTTCTTCGAGGAGATTTTCATAATTCATTAATGTTTCCAGTGTTTCAAATACTATTTACTTCAAATAAATTCATAAAATCTGCCTAATACGAGACTCACGTCGCCGAAAATACTTGTGTACATTTAATTCGATGACAATTGTAAAACATTTGCGATAGTTTAATACTTTTGATTCGCGTACGTAATTTCTATGCAGTGCGATTTTGTCATTAATAAAACAGTGTTCCATGCGAGATACGAACCAACAGCAAGAAAGAATTAATCTGACAGGAGCCCAGCTGTTCATTATTTTACAACGTATTAGCAGAACGCGTTGAATAATCGTCGGGGCGTTGCGCAACGGTGCAGGATGGGAACAGTATCCCACCTCCGATTCCTGTGGAACGTGACGATACCATCTCAAAGAACCGTAATGGCCTCCGTGTAAGATTGATATTCGCGTTTTCAACGATCGTCACGTTGTTACGTCTGCCTGGCAATTCGAACTAGTCCCGGGACGCGAACAACGATCCATGGACTCGTCATTAATTTCGAACCGCTACGGCATGTAACGGCAAATGACGGAAGTTTGTTTATTAAACTTCCGCGCGCGTGTACTGTATCTCGCTGCTCGTCGAATGCACAATCTACGATTACCATTTCGCCGTTATTCCCTTTCGTTCGCCTATTCTGGTAGAATGTGACGTTCAACTGGAAGGAAACCTTCGTCCTCGCTCGGTCCCCAGCAAACGTTTTCTTTGACGTGCTATGCGTTGCGCACATAGCAATCTTTCGCGATCTGAGCAATCTAATCAAATAGGAACTCGAAAGTCGAGATATGTCACGCTTATTGTATATTGTAATATATATATAATAAAATATATAAATAAAATATATAATACAATAATTATATATGGACCGTTTATTTTGAAAGTGGTGCAAGTCCATTTTCGTCTGTTTCGAGAAAATTAAATGTTAGCAGATCTGACAATTAAAAAATATAGGTTAATTATGTGAAGTCTGGGAATGTTTGTACTAATTTATCAATATGTAATTTGATTATATAAATTTCTTTTAGGCGAATTTAACTAAAATAGTATATATTTCCAGTCTGCAAATGGACTTACACCACTTTCATAATTAGTCAATTGTAAATATCATTTAATTTCAATTTTGAAATAACAAATATCACTTAAAATATATTTCATATTAATCCAATTTTGTTTATAAATAATAACAAGAAATAAAATAGAATTAGTATTTTTTATTTTGAACGTTAATTATATTTATATATTGTTAAACTTAACACAAGATATTGGTATTATTAATTATTTATGCTCTTCATGTGGCAGTGTTTTGAAATATTCATGATGCACAGGAGGTATACAAGGTAATAGCTGTTGCATATCCTTATATTTTTCGTATGTAATAGGCCTGGCACCGTGATACAAAGGCGCCAGGGCGATTTTTTCAAATTTTGGCGGTCTTCCCCGACATGTAGGTGATAAATTTAGAGTCTTAAATTCTGTGTCCTCCATTGATGTCTCATATAAAATAGTATACGGTGCACTTTTGCAAAATCTCATCCAACATATTTGCAAGCATCTTACTTTTTCTCCATTAGTGTTTCTTTTTATTTGTTTTCTAATTGCGTTTTGTAGATTTTTTGTTTTTTGTTAAAATATCAAAACCGTCGACAACCATCGCGACAATGTTTTTTTAAATTGAATAACAGTTTACAACACTATAGTGCATTTACCAAACCCAAAAGAGACGTTCCAAAACCAGTAGTAGGAAACGAAAACAACAGAGTAAACATACTCGCTTATTTATAGTGGTAACCATAAGCACTACACGAGAAATGTCGAGAGAATGCAAAGTAAGCCTCGGTAGTGTGAAACGAATTTTAAAATCAGAGAAGCTTCATCCGTATCGATTTAGTGTTGGACATGCCTTACATGCTGGAGATCCAACAAGACGTATGCAATTTTGTCAATTTGTTTTAAACCAAATTCAGATGAACGAAGATTTCCCGCGGCAGATTTTGTGGACGGATGAATGTACGTTCACTAACAATGGTATTTTTAATCGTCATAATGAACATACATGGGGAAGAAGAAATCCATTCCTTAGGAGGAACATACATCATCAAATAAGGTACACTATTAATGTATAGTGTGGGATTTTAAATACCAATATCATTGGTCCATACTTCATCGATGGTGCCCTAAACGGAGAAAAATATCGGCACTTGTTGGAATTTGAATTGTCATCTCTTCTCGACGACATTCCTCTCCGAGACAGGCTAAATTGTAAATACCTTCAACAAGATGGTGCACTGGCACACAACTCACAAGTGGCCATGCGGTTTCTAAAAAATAAGTTTTGCAATAACGTTATTGCAACAAATACATCAATACGTTGGCCAGCCCGTTCACCTAATTTAAGTCCCGTTGACTTTTTTCTGTGGGGTTATTTGAAAGATAGAATTTATTCAAATCCTATAGATTCTATAGAGAATCTGAGAGAAACAATCATACTTGAATGTGCAGCAATAACTGCAGATAATTTAAACGCAGTTATGCAAACAATAAAAAAACGTTATCAGAAATGTTTAGAATGTAATGGAGAAGCGTTTGAGCATCTTCTTCAATAAAGACATTTTTTGAAAATATATCGAGATCTAGTAATTTTTTTGCCATAGTACCCTAATTATTTTTTACGTAGAATAAACAGAAAAATCGACCTGTGTAAGAAAAGTATGCATTTCTATTTAAAGAAATGATGCAATTGTTAATTGCACATTAACTGCTGCATCTAAAAAAAATTTAAAGGCCTACAGATATAGTGCTCTTCGAACCATTTATCTTTCTCCTGTGGTATTTTTTCGTAAATGCAATAATAACGGAGTTATGACTTGAAACAATTGCGTGGACCACCCTGTATATCAAAATAATGAGGATATTAAGATCGTTGAAAATTTGTTGGAAAGTTAAAACATTGTATTTAATACTGTATATTTCGTTTCTTTTGTACTCTATATGCACACAATGAATAAAATATTATTCACGCAAAAATTCCGTATGTGTGTTCAGTTTTGCTCTTAACTGTGTATCGTAATAAAAATCGCACAAAACCTAAATAAATTAAATTTTCACTGGGGCTGTTGAGATGGAGTGATGGGAGTGAAGAGGAAGGAGGTTTCGTCCTGGGCCTACTAGAGGAGGAGGAGAAGGCTACCTAGCACAGCCTGCCTTAAACGCTGGGTTATCGGAAGGCGGTTAAGGACGGTGTAATGCCATATTAGGTTAGGGAAAGAGAAATCCATTATTTTTACGTTTATTTCAAGCGAAAAAATAATGGATTTCTTTTTCCCCAATCTAATATATGAATCGGAGGTGGATCAGTTACTAATGGGAAAGTCGTCCTATTTATTGTCCATCCATTGGTGAGCATGTAGGAGGTACAGTCGCCACAAAATCATGTCATGTTTATAAGACAATAGACAAATTCAATTTTAATGTGTTAAGATTGGCAGTACAGTCCCAACGTTGTAAACTTCGTAACCTCAACGGTGTAAAATTGCTGTGCTAATACATCTTGCGAGGTAGACACTGTAATCAGCGTCCTCGTAATCATTAATAGCTTTTCTACTGGAAATGCGGTCTACTTTATCGAAGGCTCTCGCGAAAGTGGGTAGACCAGATTAAATCCTGGCTGAATAATCCGCCGAGCTCTTTATTCACGTCGGACTTTTGTTTTGCATTTCATTTATCTGAGTTATTTGAATTATTCGCGATACCTTTAATGGAGGTAGCTCCGTGTAACGAGAAAACTGTGGTTTCGTCGAAGAACTACTTTACCTATGTTCCCCGGCGCAGCTTGCTTGCTCTCCTAGAATCAACAGGGTAGAAAACCTTGAAATAGAAGTTTCCCTTTCCCGACACTTTCCACGATTTTCGTTTATACGCCTCAGAATTACGCGCCGCTCGAATATTTTTTATACGGTAGAACGAACCCCATCGCATATATGTTAAATTACATTGAATCTCCGCCCCGTAATATTTCATCTGTACCTTTAGAATTCTTAACAATAGCGGCGGTTACAAATATTCTGGGGACATACACACGGGCAATAAAGTCTTTTATAAAATTCGTTGAAAATTATTGGGTTGTTCGGAAAGTTGGTGCCGATTTATTTTTAATAAATATATACGAAAACTTAAACGCGTTGCTTTTCAATCTTCCGTCGAAATCGGCACGAACTTTCCGAACAACCTAATAAAAAGCGACAATGGACAAAAAATTAATTCACGTAGAAATAAAAATACAATGTTTTTATTAAATGCGATATATGTATTTTTTTTTTAATTTCAAAAGGAATAATTTTAGAAAAGAATATTACTTTTCAGAATACGCGCCGACCTTAACTAACAACATGAACGAAATTAATTTGAGTTTCTTTATGTTACATAAAAAGCCATAGCCGGCACGAGTGTTTAACGATGGTTAACAAGTGATTATGTTAACTATGCGTCCCGTCGGTTAGATCGAATTAGTGTTGTTTAATTATATAATTTCCCGGTTATGTACAAACATTAGACTATGTTCGAAATCTATAACGGGTGCGTAATGTACCATACTATTTTGATTTTCAGGCCAACAATTCAAATTTTCTAAGGTCTTTAATATTGTTCTAGCTGCACACCTGGAGCATACATTTTTATGTAAAATAAAAATAGTTTAACCAATTTGCAACAAACTATTTTATTAACACAGAACACTTCTTCTTCTAATGTTTTTACCGTTTCGAATTACGTTTGATTTTTGACATAAGTTTGTAAAATCTTATCGCGATTAATTAATAGGATTTTTATTTAACAATTACTGAAACCGTAAGAAACATGAAGAAAAACATGTTGTAATATATGTCCATAATTGACCATTTGTTATGACAAAAATGACAGAAAATCTGAATAGAGTTGCACATTTTTAATGAGCAATGTTTACAAATTGTTTTTAGAGTTTACTATTTAATGAATATGGTAATCGGCATAAGGATTAAGATTGATGTCCCAGAAATGAAATGTATTTTGAGTCTACAATGATATACCTTCTATAAATAATATAGAATATATTATTTGATAGTAAAGTAGTAATATATGAATGCTATCGCCGAAATTATGATAGGCTCTTACATTGATACACGACTACGCAGATTAACCCTTAACGCACAGTTTAAAAAAAACCGGCCAAAAAAATCAATTTTTTTATGTAAAAAACACAATTTAGAACATTGTCTTGGCAAAAAAATAATCAAAATTTTCGTTTGGTGGAGAATTTTGATGTACTGCGTTTTTGTTCCATGGAAAAAGGCTGTATTTTATTCTTGAATAAATAAGTGTTACAGCTTACAATCCCATGTAAATGATACATATCAATAAAACGATTTTTTTTCTTTGCTTTCACATTGTTATTTTCAATTCTCGATTATATTCGAGTGTGAAAAATTATAGCAGCATAAAATATAACGCCGCTCGAATTATCTCGAGTGTGCACAGTTTGGCCTGTTTAGCGCGCTCGAATTAACTCGAGCGTACAAGTTAAGGGAGTTAACACCTAGAACTACCAAAGCAGTCAAAATGATTGGTCCCTATTTGTTTCTTTCGCAATTACTGAAGTTATAAAAATGTTTTCATTAGTAATTTTCCGGTGTACTTCTTTAACACTTTAATGGCCGCTTACACAACACGTGTGTAATAGCCGGAACAAATATTATTGTCCGCTCACACAACATGTGTGTGATGCTACCGCCGAAGATTATTGGCCAGTACCACACTCTCTGCGTGATGAATTATGCATGTAAACAAGTGTAGATATTACTATTCGCTTCGTATTTCATCGCTACGTCAGTGATCTTAGGTAATTATTGTTTTATTGCCTGTTTTTAATTTTAGATTTTACACTGCACTGGTGTACCACGTAAATTAAGAAACAAATGCGGCAGCTCTTTATATTTTTAATTCTTCAAAAATATTTCCGCCTCCTGGCAACGTTTGACTGCGTAAACGTGCGACCATTAACCTCTTAGGTACGACTAAATTTTCCGCGGGGCTGTTTCTCTGTACGGCAGAGTTCAACGCAAATTACGTATAAATGATACAGTACTGCAATGTGTGACGGATAATGCTGTTCTCTACGCGAGTACATTGGAATGAAGTGTTTGATCATAAAATTATAATTTTTCTTAAAGATATGATACACGTATGTTGACTTTAACAATTTACTTTAATAATTAATAATATAATTGAGCATGGTACATCTCAGAGACATGGCAGCCGCGAAAGCCACTATAGTGGTGCGTCGTACAAGAAGATGACATTCGCGAGAGCCACTATAGTGGCGCATAGTGCCTAAGAGGTTAATAAGGATCGAATATTTAAGAGCGGTGCTAATGGATTTGCAAAACACACAACTTGTTTGAAAATAAATGTTAGACGTTAATAGACTCGAGTTCGAGTTTAACACTCTAAATTACTATTACAAATGAATGAGTGCGGGTTGTCTATAATTTTCTAGACATCGCTTTAATAATTGATAATACAATTGAGTCGTTCAGAGAGATGGCATCCGCGAAAGCCACTATAGTGGCGTATAGTGCCTAAGAGGTTAAAGTGTTAATCAATCACATGTTACAATAAAAATTGCACAAAGTTTGAATAGATGCAGTCTTGTTATTATCACAAAGCAGTGTATATCGTTGGATTTATTGTTCGGTAGTTCTAGTGTTAATAAATTTATCGAATAAATTCCCACGATGCTTGTTACACTCCCGATACTTGTGAAACGAGAAATGTAAAACGGATTATGGAGTCAATAATTCATACCAGCGCAGTTTCCTACCATCTACGGCAACAGCATAGAATTTGTGATCTATTTTCCGGCAGCAGATCCATTCCTAACGCATTTAATTCGTCGTTAAATCTTGACGAGGCAAATCACCAACACCCTGCGCACACACCTGTCTCCGGAACGCTTTCGCATTCGTCGTTATTAATGCTTACTGGCATAACTTTCACTGTTACGACGAGCGATGATATCTTGGAATTCCGTGCACGAAAGCGAACATTGAACCGTGCATATTTTATCATACGACGGAATATTACGAATGTTATCCGGTAACTTAGTATTTAGCGATTGTATGTTCAAAACCGTAATACAGCGACTGTACAAAATATTTGACAATTTCGAAAGAAAGATTCGTGAAACGATAAACTTGGATACACTTTATAAATTTGATGACCCTATCAGTGTAATGTCCAATCTTTAACCGTTTGAGTGCCAAGGAGCGATTTTGCGCTTCTTCTGTGTTGCACGAACAACGCCAGCGCTCTACGCTGCGAAGCCAATAACCGCGACACGCTCGGTTTCCGTCGATGCGTGACTTTACGATTGCTATTCCATTTTCAGTAAAAGTGAAAGAATGAGACAGCTGGTAAAAGAACGAATTTTAATTTCAGTCGAACATTTGGATGCAAATATCATTAAAATGTACAAATAAGACAAGCGCTATCGCGCCGCTTGGCAATTATGGAGAGGGAATAAGACAAGCGAAAAAGCGCTCCTTGGCACTTTTGGACGGGAAAACAGCAAAGACACGTGGCACTCAAACGGTTAAAACGGTATTTAAATTTAAAGAATTTCCGAATATTTTCGTGAGCAATTGTAATATCAATATTTCACTCAACCTTCTCAACGAAAGAGCTCGTTTACTTTTTTTTCGAGGGGTTCATGAATTTTTTGACATATTGTATGACGGATCGAACAAAGCAATGACTCTGGAATAGGGCGAGGGAGATGAGTGAACGCGAATACGTCGAAACGACGAGTGATACGACGGATATCGAGTTAGAAACCTTTTGTCGGTGAGGGGTTTCAAAAGTCCGACAGGCATCAAACTCTGGCTAGGCGTGGAAAGCTTGGAAGAAGTGTTCAGACGACGGAACACAGCCTCTTGGAAACGAAATCCTCAATCTCGTTCACCCCTATAGCCTCTGCAGAGAACGAGATTCGTCGCAAAAAGATGTAGAAAATGTTTTCCTAGAAACATAACGGCTATGTCAAAGCGACTGAAAGCTTTCACCAGATCCCTGCTTTTGTGGAAAATTCGATACGGGTTTTAGATTGTTCTCCGAAAATGAAATTGCTTCGCGCATGTAGGATTTTCGTAGTAACAAAGTATTTTATTTTCAAGTAATCCATGATCTAGAGATTCTTCGAAATGCTTGATCGATCTGTATTTTTTATTCATTCAGCTGGCAATGTTATGAATCAACGGTACGTTTGTACTAGGTCTGTAAACGTAAAACAGGAATTTTACCATACGCGGGGTTAGATGTCCACGTAGTTATCGCCAAACCGCGTAATTGAGGCCATTTTCTTGTGTTGACATCTGCTGAAGATTTTCAACTCACAACCATACAAGTTTCCTACAACAGCGTTGTTTTTAACCCTTTGCACTTCAAGCTGTTTTAACTCCAACCTCAAGGCATTTTTTCTGACCTAGAATATTTGCATTCTACACGACATATTTCATAATATTCAAACGAAATGTGTTTACTATTACTCGTCCTTGCTACGATTCAATTTTTACGAATTTCTTTCACACAATCATAGCAATGTAAAGATTGTTTTAAACAATGCTGCAGTTATTTCCACTGATGCCTGAGAATCACCGTTCGAGTGCAAAGGATTGACGGCGTCAAACATGTCGAATTGTGTGCCTCGAAACTACGATTTGCGGACAGCCTTGATTTTCTGTTGCCATTTGAAGAAAACTGCTGCAGAATCGTGTCGAATACTCGTCGAAAGCTCACTGTGAGCATGCTCATGGTAAATCATAGTGCTTTGAGTGGTTTAAAAAATTCAAAAGTGACGACTTTTACGTGAGAAACGAAGAACGCAGAAGACCACCGAAAAAGTTTGAAGGTAGCGTATTGCAAGCATCGTGGGATGAGGATAACGCTCAAACGCAACAAGAGCTCACGGATCAATTAAATATGACGCGAGAAGCCATACGTTTTAGAGCCATGGGAAAGATCCAGAATATAGGAAAATGAGATTAAAATGCAACGCAAAGTGATTTTGCTTCATGATGATGCACCATCGCACACAGCAAAAGCTATCAAGGAAACGATTCAAGCGTTTAGTTGGGAAATATTGAGAGTACTAATAAATCTCCGCAGTTTAAGATCAAATAGCGCAATCAGTAAGATATGGCGGCTAGTGTCAGATATAAGACGTCACATCGTAAGGTTGCACATCTGTCAACAACGTCACCTCGAAATATTAGCGATTGTGTATCAGCGTCGTATATTTTTTTCGTGCAAAGATTTTGAGTATTCAGCCGAATAAACGTCATTTGCAGGAAGTTCTGACTTACTTCTTTAATTTAAATAAATCTGCCGCTGAGACGCATCGATTGCTTGTAGAAGCATATGGTAAGGCTGCATTAAGTGAGAGAAACTATCGTGAGAGGTTTCAAAAGTTTAAGAACGGTGAATTTGATGTCGGAGGCAAAGAACGTAATGGAAGGCCGAAAGTGTACAAAGACGCGGATTTGTAAGCATTATTGAACGAAGATTCGTGCGAAACGTAAGAAGAACTTGCACTTGCATTATGAGTGACTCAACGAGAGATTTCATATCGTTTAAAATGATTGGGAATTATTGAAAAGTAAGGAAATTGGTTTCCATATGAACTGAAACCGAGAAACATTGAACGCCGATTGTCCACATGCTGCTTGCCAGGCATCGGTCAAAATCTACTTGGAAACACTTATTTGGGAAGTTTTACCCCACCCGCCGAATTCACCAGACATTGCTCCTTCTGATTACTATAATACTTGTTTCAATTGATGACGCATGTCCTGTCTGAGCAGCACTTCACATCATACGAAGATTCCAAAAATTGAGTTGATTCATGGATAGCGTTAAAAGATGAAACGTTCTTCTGCCAGAATGCTGCCAGAAAAATGGGAAAGAGTAGTCGCCAGCGATGTGGACAATACTTTGAGTAAAACATAAGATACCGTTCCCTTGCAATATTAATATGCAATATTAATAAATGCCTAATTTAAGTTGAAATACGACGGAGACGAATTTGTACTGCCAATACTTTCGCATGCGGCTTAGTCGCCAGACTTAGTTTCACACGATTATTTATTTATTTGCGTCGATGGGACACGCACTTGTTGAGCAGGCGCTTCACATCTCACGAAAATGTACGAAAATGACTCGATAACTGGTTTGTCTCAAAAGAGAAACAGTTTATTTGGCGTGACAGCCACAAATTGTCACAGGGATGGGAAAGATGTATTGGAAAGATGGTAAATCGATTCGAAATACTTCGAATAAAGAAACGCATTAGCGAATTGTTAACGCTGTTATGTTTTGTCTTTTGTAACGACACATCTATGTTCAATTTTCTTTAAAATCGCGTGCCTCGCACAGTTCACAATTATTATAAAATTATTATACAATTATTACAAAAATTCCCAGTTTTCAATAAAAGAGGAAAGTGACATTTCTCAACCGATAACTGAAAAGTGATGGTCTCAAGTCAATTTTTAAATTTGCACTCCACCTGGGTCGGATAAAAGATGAAACTAGTCGAGTAAACGCGATCAGTAAACGCTAGGAAACATATGCTCGCTTCAATGACGTTGTTAAGCGTCTCGTTGCTTTCACGAAGATCGAATAGCACGCGTCAAGTCGACTTCGTGCCATGTAGCAAGTATATCTGGAATTTTATCGTGGTAAAATTGTTAATCCTGTAATGGTATTCCGGGGATTCTCACGTGACCAGTCAATTGTTCAAGATATAAGACTGCGTGACAATTGTACCATAATTTGACGTATTTTAATTTTAATCCAACATACACATTTATGCACTCCAAGTAGTCGTAAATATGTGTGCAAAATTCAATTGCGAAAAATGCGGTATTTCACGTAAAAAGAATTCCTCAAAATTGATCGAAAATGGTCTCCTTAACCTTCATACTATTTTCATGTACAAAAAAAACTATTGATCGTTTTCTGATTGTATTGGTGGAACATCTCTTAAAACATGATGCGTTAAGGGGTGAAATATACCAGGAACTTTTACGCAACTATTTCTGTACGAATCACTGTAAGTAGGCTGCAAGATAAATGACGTGCATGCTCCAGTTTTTCAAAACTTAGCCCATTCGTGAATTGTTCGTCGCCTATTTCTGCGTAACGGAGACCTTGGAAAGGTCGAGGCAAGTTGAAAGAAGGGCGGATGTCGACGAAGATGAATAGATTGCGAATCGAGAATAGCCTTCGATTTTCATGCTCATAAAATGAGGAAACATGTGCGGAGCGTAACGCTTTGAATAGCGAACGTTACGTGAATTTGTTACACCCAGTCGGTCAACTTTCGAATTGCCTATGCCGGGGAGGTGGGCGAACAAATCGAAACGTAAGCAAATCGTTTCTTCAAAAATAAGAAATAATAGCGTTACATTGTAAATACAGTGAGCGAAACTTTGCTGTAGCTCTATATTATTGATGATTATGTTACACCCTGAAAGTATTAATATTTGAACAATCTTTACAACACAGTAATTAAGAAGCTGCAATTTTTAGAATTTTCACCAACTTGTAACTCGTATTGGAGGTTGATCTATGTAACAAAAATCTATTGGACGTTGTAAATTCTAAATATATATTCAGATAAAAAAATTTAACCGCAGAACACACCACTATTTTATATTCCGCACATTTTCGGATTACAGTTTTAGCATCGCAGTTCGTATATGCGAGCGCTAACAATAATTCTATCTAGACGAAATGTTTGCATTGATTTTAGGACACCGGAGGCAAACAAAAACTGTTTTGTTGAGTTAACACTTTGAACGCGGAGCTATTAGGCCTAGCTTTGATATCACATTTTATTTAACGTTAAATGGAAAGTGTACAACTATGCATAAGCAAAAGACTCGTTTACCCCATTTGTGCTTTCCTGTTTCATTCGAATCTATTAACACTTTAACTGCCCAATCAACGATCTCAAAAATTCCACAAAACCAAACTAATACATTTAATGAAGCAACGATTGAGAACTTAAAATGTATGACACACAATCATCCTTCAATTTTCTTGTATTCTCCAGATCTCAATTAAACTTAGTGCAACGAATATATTAACTTACAAATTTATTTTTAAACATGGACAAATAATTCTGTCACCCATATATGGATGCCGTGGCAGTCAAAGTGTTAAAATAGTATGTATACTTTTGAATGTTATATAAATTATATATAACACATTAATTTATAAATTTAATACCGAACATAACATTCGGTCCGTAGAGGGTTAAACCTTTTTAAAACGATCACTGCTTTAATTTCTGCGTTCTTATTTTTATGTCTCTCGCGTGTTGGTTTATTCCGAAGGAGTGATACGTATCGTTTGAATGAAACCATCGTCGGGTAGGTAAGTACACTCCGGGACAAAAAGATAACACACCTTATATTTTCCCACATTTCGTGTTAAAAGCTGATTAAGATACATATTTTCTTTTACCGATAACTCAGAGCATGTCTGTGTATACAATTTACGTAATATCGTCCACAATATATACTTCGACAAGATTCTAAAACAAACAATGTGAATATTATTGTTCGCAAGTGTGTCAAAATAATAGCGCATGTAGTAAATCTACGCTTCCCAATTACACCGAAGCTCGCGAATTGCGAAAATCAACGTTGGAACATAATTGATAAAGTCTGTGATATTATTTCTTGTTGTATATTTGTTCAAAAGCAAATTTGTTCAATAACAAAAGGCGAAATATTATGAAAAATGGGTGCAGAAAGAGATTGAACGCGTGTGCAATTGACACTATAATAAAATTGAAAGAAGAACAATATTCGGTGACTGTCTGACACAATTGAGACATTAACCTTCAAACGACCAGAACGTTCAAACTAATTTAGCCGTGCTACAATAATCCTGTTAAAACTGATTCATTTAATGCTCTGAACATAGAAAAATCATGTTCCATATTTCGCTTTCACATGCCCTTTATTATTGAAGTAAACTTTTAAACCCATGGATCCTACCATATTATTAGTGTCTAGAATTGTCTAGACATCCTGTCTCCGAGATTGAACGTGTACGCACCTCAGAATTCTTTGAACTTCGAACTAGTACGTACTAAAGAACTGTTTAAATCTCGAACGTGTACGCACAATAGAACACTTACAAATTTGAACTTGTACATATCTCAGAATTCTGTGAACTTCCGACTAAATCTTGATCGTGTGCGCACCTCAGAACTCTTTGAACATTTAGAACTTTGAACGTGTACACACCTTTGAACATTTAGGACTTTAGAACTTTTGAAACTTTAAACCCTTACTAACAATAGATTGTATATTTACGAATGCAAAATACGGTAATCTATTGCGTTAAAATAGAGCGTTACTGCCTTGAACCAGCGGCAATTCGGACGGAACGAACGCTCGAAACATTGGTTCTTCGAACCTGATAGAATTATTGGTACTTCGAGCCGGATAGAATCATTACGTCAAACGCTTATAACAGTGACAATAATAGCAAAAATTATGAATAGAATTGGAAAGTAATAATGAATTTCTTGAAAAGTCTGGTAAACTATGATAAAAAGAAGAGTTCTGGACGTCCGCAAAATCTAAATGCCGGAGAACGACGTGCAATATTAAGAGCAGCATCAAATTCTAAGATGACTGCAAGGCAAATTGCTTACAGTGTTGGTGAAGACACTAATATAAAGAATGTGAGACGTGTTTTACAAAAACGCAAATACATAACACGATGAAAATTGAAGAAAAAGTCTTGGATTACATTTTGCGGACAAGAATATTTATATGCGAAAGAAATGGCCAAGAATAATATTTACGGATGAAAAGAGGTTTAATTTAGATGGACCCGATGGTCTGAGTTACTATTTTCACGATATGCTAAAAAAGGAACAATTTTTGAGTCGTCGGCAACTGGGAGGTGGTAGTGCGATGATTTGGTACGGTTTCGGGTACTATGGTGAAATGGAAATCAAATGTATAACAGGAAAAATGAATAGCAAAATATATTTGCAAATGATTAAGGAACAAATAAATGCGTACGCAATATACGCTACACACTGCAAAAGCAGTATACGGATACTTTTCTTGAGAAAGAATTCGTGTTTTGGATTGGCGAGCAAGGTCACTCGACCTTACACTGGATCATAGAGCTGTATATGGAAATGGCAGACAATTTGGAAATATTGCCGAATTAAAAAAATATATTCAAGATAAGTGGGAACAATTAAAGCAAAAAGCTATTAAGAAACTCTATAAATTTTTGCCAAAGAGAATGATGGCTGTTATTAAAGGTTGTTATTAAAAGGAGGAGCCACAAGATATTAAGCATTAAACATTAATCGTTGGTTTATTGTTATATATAATTTTAAGTTAAATGTGCTATCATTTTGTCGCACTATATTTCCCTAAAAATTCTTTTTCTTTTTAATAAAATTGTATAGACTGGCGAAATTCAATTCAATTTCATTTTTGTATGTTTATAGAGGTATTTTGCAAGAATGTATAAAAACAAAACCTTGGTTGTAATGTTAGATAAATAAAAATTACGTTAATTTTAAAGTGTGTTATCTTTTTGTTGCGGAGTGTATATCCGTTCTCAACGAAGGTTTCCAGAAGTTCCCTTTTCGTGAAAGAGATTAAAACGTCACAAAGAAGCTTTACCATTGTCGATTCTCGGTTAATCCGGGATTCGTCATGCTCTCGTTCCGATCGCAGTTCGATGTCCCGGAACAGATAGCCTAATCGGGTGATCGGGGTCTATCGGTGACGGGTAAGAATTTATCGAAGGAGATTCCCACAGAATTTTCTACTTCGCCGCCAGAAACAGTTCTTCTCACGAACGACGGTAAAAGGCAATGTGAATAATTGTGGTACCTTAAAATTTCGCTCAGAGAACATACAAATGAAACAGCAAACAAGATAAGCAACAAATTGTACTTGTTATTTTATTATTCTGCCGAAAACTGCCAAATCCATTTGCTTTTAATAGACATTAACCCTTAGCGCTCTATTGGCACCTCTGAGGTACCATTCAAAATTCCCTTACTATTGTTTAAAACAGCTTTTGCGTCGCTATGTTTGCATTTGAGAAGTAGGTAAAAATATATAATAGAAATACCCTTAAAGGCCATTATCTAAACCTTGTTTCTTAATGTCTTTTATTAACTCGACTATAAAAGTTTTTAAATTTCAAATCAAAGAATGAATTGAGAAATCCTGAATTACTTATAGGATGATCTTATACCTTAAGTAAGATTAAAATATTGTAGTTTGTGACGAAATATTGGGAAAAGATCATTTTGTTACATTTCAGATTATTCTATTCATTTCAGAATAAAACTATTCTATTTTTGAAAATAGATATCCTACTTGAAATATTATTTTATCCCTTAGCGTTCCAATGGCGCTTCTGAGGCAACACTAAAGATTGCCATACTATTATTTAAAATAGCTTTTGAATCATTATGTTTCCAATTAAGAAGTTGGTAAGAAATGAAATGCTTCACATACGAGTTATAGTAATATACTTTCTATTGACGAAAGAAAATGAAGCATGTATTTTGGATAAAAAAAATGTTTCGATTCTGGAATTAAAATTGCTTGGAATGCTAATGGTTAATTCATTTTTATGCTAACGGATTAATCATTTGATGCGTTAAAGCGTCCTATACATGTTTCTTATACTGTTATAAACAATAATGGATTAGCCAATAAATAGTACCAGATTTTTCTATTTAGGTATTATTTTTAAAAACTTCAATATATTCCAGCGAACTATTTAACGTTTTGTTTGATCTGGAATCGAACGACTTGAGAACACATATTTTCCTTACATTCGCAAAATTAAAAACGCAGTACTTTGAACGAAAGATTTGTTGATGTGCATGGTGATAATGGTACGAATGAGGAACTCTAGTTTAATTCGGGGATACAGTACATTGCATACATCTGACAAAATTTACTATGTAAAATTCCTTTAGATAATATGTTTCTGGGATATCGAGAATGTCGAAATCTTGAACATAGAATCATCCGTTTCTTTAAAAATAAATTCAGCGTTAATCGGAAAAATAATTTCGTTAACATGTTTCCTTGCAACTTGGACAAAGGCTCTTTGGTAAGTTCAAAAGCTGTCAAATTAAGAAAATGAATAGTATCCCTCACGACACAGAATTTCTTTTAAGTAGTATATTAAGAGGCTGAAAATGAATATTTTAAAACATATGAGTTGCAAGAAGAATCAAATGGATGGTTCCATTAAAATTTTAAATGATCCTGATTCGCAATTCTTAAGGAATAAGAATAAAAGGAATAAAAGGAACCTTGGTTGACCTACAATAATAGAGTGGAAAATAAACTTTTAAATATCAGCAATATTGGAAATATCTAGCTGAAATAATTAATTCCACCAGAACACGCGATGTGATCGAAGACCGCCTACCACCGGATACAAGGTTAAATATATAGTATATATTTAAATATATACCTC
>CM052099.1:3491933-3514045 GCA_028453745.1 Agapostemon virescens
ATTTTTTTATACTTCAGAAAAAAATTCGGCACATTGGAGGTTAATTAGATATACAATTATTATAATTTACGGATAATTTTCTTTTTCTTTTGGCGAACAAAGAAAACGACAGCGAAGTTCGAAAGGTTACCCAAAAGTGTAATATAACATTGTTGTGGCATTTTTCTAATGAAAATTATACCAAGTGTAAGCATTTTTCAGATAAAGGGGCCTTAGTAAGGGTGAACGGTCCGAGCGAAGGGGACGAGTTTATGACGTAGACGTGACATTTAATCAAATAGGGGGCTTAAAGGAACAGCAACCAGTTTCTAATTTAGGTCAAGACTTCCCAAATTTCTCGGTAGTATCGCATTATAAAACTTGTATACCCCCGACAATGCTCTATCACGAAAACTACTGATTGAATGACATAGGGAAAACTCCCACTGAAGAATGTCTATAAGACAAAGCGTGTGTCCGCAGAGATCGTTTAGTGTATATCGTCCACAAATTCATCAATTCATCCAGTTCAGTGTGTATAGTCCAATATTATAATTAATCTGCTCAGAATAAAGAGTTCACAGTGTTAAAGAGTTCAGAGTGTATAGAGTACAGTGATATAGTTCAGCCAGTGTAATAGCTGATGTAAAGTAGAGAGATCAGAGTGTGATATGATGTTATAACGTTGCGAAGAATTCCGTTACAAGTCAAGTCTTAGCATATCAACCGATCGTAACTGAATCATTGTAACCACGACGTAATTTCATAAGGATGGGAAAAGAATAGGAGCGATAGAAGTAACATCATGATACTGATAATGTTTATAAACATATCTAGAAGTACGAAGGCAATTTCCGAGATATCCAGACGTGAGGCAGTGAAATCCGTTGAGTCGCAAGTATGCCGTAAGTAAGAAGAGTGTACACGCACTAGACAAATTTTCAAAAGCACTTTTCTCGAAAATAAGGCCTTGTATCAAAAAATTGTGTACTATATTTTCGACTCAATTTTTCATGTAGAATCACCCCCTGCTCGGTTGTACCACCAGTTGCGGGACACCCTGTATATCTATTTCCATTGTTTTGTTAACCTGACAACAGTTTAATTTTAAACCTCTCGACCTCCCCACACAAGTAAGATATGAGCCGTTTATTTTGAAAGTGGCTTAAGTCCATTTATGCTCGAATCGAGATATTGAAGGGTTTGTGTTGGATTAAATTTAAAAATATGGGTAACAGATAACATAATAGAATAATGTTTTTGGGTTTCTAAAGGTGTCAAATTGATCATCCCAATTAGCATAATTAACATTATTGAAGAAATAATATGTTTTTGATGGCTATCAATGGACTTACGGTATTTTCAAAATCAATGAAACGACGTTTTCAATTCTTAAGAAAACACAAGTCCATAGGAAAAGTAAATTTCCCTTGAAATTAAAATAAATGTATACACTTTTATTTTATAAAATAAAAAAAATATTCGACTTTCATTCTTTGTTAAATAATTTTTACGTTAAAATTAATATAGTTTTATCCATTATTATTCAGTCTTCTCCAGTCTGTGTACGCGGGAGGGATTTAAAATAACTGTGGTATGCAGGTGGTATATAATGTAATAAATCATGAACCTTATATTTTAGGTTTGTTTTTCGGTCTTCTCCGTTACGGTAGTAAATACAATGTTTTGAATGGTGCATCCTCGTTCATTGTCGTTTCATAGAATAACTTATATGAATCGCTTCTCAAAAATCACATCCAACATACTTTAAACCAATTTACTTTTTCACCATCAGTATTTTTTAGCCTTTTAAAAATCGCATTTTCTGTGGATAGGCACTGGTCCGTTGTTTAAAACAAATTCATTGCACATTGATAATTCAACTGTTACTTTAATAATTAAACATAAAGCTGGGATCTCATTAAATTTTATTGCATAATTATTTTCCATATCTATTTGAAACTCTTACAATGGGACTTACGCCACTTTCAAAATAAACTTTTTCATCGCTTCATCAACCAGCAAATTTTCGTGTTACAAAATCTTAACGATTTTACATATATATTAGTAACAAGTTGCCTCAGAATGGATAGATCTTGTAAAAATGTAACTATTATGGTAGCTGACTCGATTTTTTTTAAATGGACTTACGCCACTTTCAAAGTAAACGGCTCATATAATTCCAATGATATTTACTTGTTTAATTCCTTCAACTTCGCCCATACAACACACATTCTCTTGACTGAGACATTTAGCAGGCAGAAGTTTAGCTATTGTAAATATGATCCGAATTATATTGTGTTTCATATAATTTTAATCAGAAAAATGCCATCAATACGTTATAGGAAGTTCCATTAAAGAAATAATAAAAAATAAAGAAATTTTGTTAATGAATTAGTAACGGTCTCACTGGTATACTCGACCCGCATTATGTTACACTTCTCGGTGACTGAGGCTTGTCGAGCTTCAGGGTCCCTCACAGGGTATACCCTGCGGCAGTAGGGATAGTTTTGGAATAGTTATAAGCCAGACACTTGGGACATTTATCGATAAAATACTGTATTCCTTTTACCTACGTGTTTTACGCATCGCCTGCTGCGTTGTCGAAACAGCATGTATTAATTTTTATTTTTGTTCCCACGACTTCATGATTATTCATGTTTCCATGGATCCAACAATTCCCAGCTATTTTCACAACATTGAAAATTGAAATTGAGACATTATGCATGTATCAATAAATTACAGAATATACAATATTCTGCGATTCCGTCGATGGCACCCGTAACGGAGCTTTCAGCGAGATGAAACACTGCGCCACCACACTTTATTCATATCTGAGTTCTTGGAAAACAAATATATCTTTTCTATCCTGTCTCGGGACTACTTATTACTTAATTTTTCTATTCTAATTACACTTAATTTTTACGTATCAGACTATGGTCTCGTGACGAACATAACTGGATCCAGTCAAATTCTTACACATTCTCGTGTCTACTTCTTCGAGGTCAACATTAACACTTTTGTTGGGTTAGATACATTCCTGTATAAATTTAAATGTAAGAAGTATATTGTTAAGAGACGAACAGTGTCTTTAGACGTTTTAGATGAATGGAAGAGGATTATGGTGCGGACGGCAAGTTCTGCTATTTTTGTGAAAACGTTTATCTGACATGACGTTGACGTAAAGTTTTTTACAAAATATTTTCACAAGCCAAACTATGTCGAGTGCCTATAGGCGCCCTCAGTGTCAGAAACGCAAAATTTCTGAGCGCCTATAGGCGCCCACAGTAGCCAAAGGGTTAAGGCGCCTATATTTAACTCTGTAATAAATTTTTTAAAAATTCTTCGCTTTTCAATTAGAACTGCAAGCGTCCTGAACTGAAAGTTCAGCGTGGGTCGTATACGCCCACGTAGCACGGAACGTGTTAAATGAACAAATTTTATTCTTTATTTTCGATTTTTTTTTTCATGTAGAATCACCCCCTCTTTGGTTGAACTACGCATGCTAGGACACCCTGTATAATAGTTACGAAAGTACCTAAGGGTTTGGGTACAATTACAGTGCAATATTTTTGGAGTACTTACGAGAAAGTCGATCGGGTCATCCGGCCTTAAATTCGCAACTTCGATGAGGCCTTGCGTCAACGTCGGAAAGATATATTTCACCAAGTAGTGTCTTAGAGGCATTCCCATCAGACATAGCCTTTCTTCTTCCTCTTCCTTCAGCTTCTCCATTAGCGCCGTCTGCAAACGCGACCATACATTGAACATTATTGCCGTCGGCACATTTATTTTTAACTCGGATGCTTCGTGCGATGCACATTGCTCCTACACTAATGAAAACTGCGGTGATCATCGACGGAAAGTATTTAGTTTATTAATGACCTCTTTCGTTTGTTAACAGATTTGATTGTTAAAAACATAGTTAATAGCTTGTTAACTAGTACGAAGCTAATCCATCGCGTTCATTTCAAATTATTACAATACATGGTTAGACTATGAATTTTCTACCTTTTCTAACTTTTCCAACAGGTTATTGTATTCGTCTTGAAATACTCTATCAGAACGAAAGTAAAACAACATGTCGTTCCATTAAGAAAAACAGAGATGATCTTCATATCTCCTTGACTCTTCCACTTATAAAAAAACTAGTAACATCGGATGATCAGCCCCTCGATACCAAAGAATTTTAACCCGATGCATTTCTTACCTTGGACATTGATTTATTATTGTGAATGTTAACCAGATTGTAGTATGAGGTGAGAGCTTCGTTATACAGTAACAAACAATTTTCTTTAATAAGTTTCTTCGATTTTACGAATGGAATAAACGGAACTTGTCTCAAGTACACGAAATTCCCTCGGCATTCAACGTGTTAAGATGATATTCGCGTTTTAACATAGTCCTTCCCGAGCAAGGGAAGGTGATCCTTCGAGAAGGTAATCGAAGTCAATAAATTAGTCGGCACACCGCGTGCAATCTGTCCAAGTCTTAAGGACTGAAAAATCTATCACAGACCGCAACACTATCCTTGTAGCGCAACCGACATCCAAATGTTTACAAATGAGAGGACACAGTCCGGGTAGACCAACGTCTTCCGGAAGGGAGGCGAGGACTTTAGCAGAAGTACCGTGGACGTCAATGTGTCTAGGTTGCTCAGATTAGATGGAAGTAGGATGTCGACTACAGTAGCGTAGGCTTCTATGCGTTTCAGTTACTCAAGCCAGAGGCGAGTAGTTGCTCGAGGGTGTCGAGGTGAACCGACTGCCTTTGTAGGCAAAAGCGGGGTCTTGTATACTTATTTTGGGGCCCAAGTGCTGACTACTCCGCGTCAAGGACGTCGTGAATTATACAGAGCGCCCTTCATGTGTAGGCGGCTCGGTACGCCTAGCGCGTTTGTCGAGTGGCCACTTAAGACTACCAACGCGTGCGGAGCATCGAGTTAACCCTTTGCACTCGAATGATGACTCTGGGGCACCACTAAAAATTGTAATGCCATTATTTGAAATAATTTTTACATCGCTATGCTTGCATCTAGGAAATTGATAACAGTCTCGCCGTTGTAAAGACGAATAATACTAGAAACCTGAGGATGCATAAGAGGAGATAAATCACGTAAAGTGAAATTTTCAAGACCAGAAGATATGCCTTGATTTTCGAAGGTAAAACAGTTTCGAGTGCAAAGGGTTAACCCCTTGTCCTACAACAACGAGTCAGACTCGTGATAAAAATTTCAAACAGAATATTTTAAACATGCGTTTCTTTAATTTTCTTTAGACTGAAATAACATTCTATTTAATTTTTGATCGTATACAATCGGTGGAGAATAGCTACGCACGCGGTAACTACAAATTTGACTTTCCTTTTTGTCTTCTCACGGAGGATACAGAAAATCTAGTCAATGTTATCAGAAAATATATCGTAGGCCAAGAGATTAACTCCTTGCCATATTATGACAAGTCGGACTTTTGTCGAAGATTTTAAATAAAGTCTAACAAATATGCCTAATCAAAATGTCTACCGTTCTTTACAATACACGATTGACAGTGATCAAAGTTGGATTTTACAACTGCGCGAATTTCGTTTCTGTTCTGTTTCATTTCATTGAATGCATTATTAATCTTTTGTATTAATCCATTACATGAATTTGTTCGTGTTTGACACACTTTAATTTTCAAAGTTCCCCACAGATAAGATATATATTGGGTTATTCAGAAAGTAATTTTGTTTTTTCCCGACAGAGGATTTAATTGTATTTTTTTGCACCCAACTTCACACTTAAGCCGCATAGTCATTATGTTTTGAGAGCTGATATAGCAAGACTTCTGTGTGAAAAAGTCCAATTGATTCTACGCAGTCGTTTTTGGTTGGTGCCCTTTTAAATATGGAGAGCAATGAGCAGCATTTTCGTCATACTTTACTTTTTTACTATAGAAAAGGTAAAAATGCTGTTCAAGCCAGAAAGAAATTAACCGATGTGTATGGAGAAGATGTGTTGACAGTACGCCAGTGCCCGAACTGGTTTGCAAAATTTCGATCCGGCAATTTTGATGTCGAAGATACATTACGTTTTGGAAGGCCGGTTGAAGCTGATAAAGACACGATAAAGGCATTAGTTGATGCAAACCGGCGAATAACAACACGTGAGATCGCTGAGAGGTTAAATTTATTAAATTTAATTGTTTATGACCACTTGAAAGGCCTGGGTATAATCTCGAAGCTCGATATATGGGTTTCCCATGTTCTCACGGAGAGAAATTTGTGTCGTCGCGTTGACGTCTGTGATTCGCTTCTCAAACGTCACAAAAATGTTCCATTTTTGAAGCGCATCATTACTGGGGACGAAGAATGGGTTGTATATAACAATGTCAAACGCAAGAGATCGTGGAACAAAAAAGATAAACCGGCTCAAAGCATTTCCAAAGCCAATATCCATCAAAAAAAGGTGATGCTGTCTGTTTGGTGGGATTTTAAAGGAATCGTTTTTCTTTAAGCTTTTACCGGATAACGCAACAATTAATTCGGAAGTCTACTGTCATCAGCTGGACAAAGTGAATGATGCACTTCAACAGGAAAGGCCAGAATTAATCAACAGAAAAGGTGTAGTGTTCCACCAAAATAATGCGAGACCTCATACAAGTTTGGTCACTCGCCAAAAGCTTTTACAGCTTGAATGGAATACGATGCCACACCCACCATATGTATTCTCCAGATCTGGCACCTTCGGATTATTATTTGTTCCGGTCACTGCAAAATTTTTTAGACAGTAAACCCTTCACTTCAAATGAGGAGGTCAAAAACCACCTGGATCAGTTTTTTTCCAGCAAAGACCAAAAATTTTATGAGCGTGAAATCACGCTACTACCTGAAAGATGGCAAAAAGTATTGGACTAGAATGGCCAATATATAATTTAATAAAACATTTCTTCATTGTACGAAAATTGTCTTTCATTTTCACAAAAAAAGAAAACGAAATTACTTTCCGAACAACCCAATAGTTTACTATAAACTCTGTTAAATAAGTTTACTGATATGGAGTGCAAATGAAAATTGGACAAAGCTACATTTTTTAATAGGTTTTTTTTAACTCGAAATTAATGAAAGTAGGAATAGAGTTTTATTCGATAAAAACTTTCCATGCTTTTTTAACGAAGTAGCATTTGCATCTGAACAAAATGAAATGGTCCGTAGAACCTCGGTTTTTTTTTCAATCGAGAAACATCGCCGGCCAGCAATTGCGTTACGGCCGCAGCGAAAATTCCTATCGGGAAAATATCGCTCAATTCCAAACGATAATATGCATTCACTTAGCTAATGAAAAGATACGATATTGTTCGCACTATACTAATAGAGGATCGATACATACGTAATTCCACCGACCGCTTGAGTTCCTGTATTTTATAATTTTTTGTTGGTGCAGCATTGTTCTCTTCTTTTGCTTTTTCAAGCCCGCGGCAATCGATGCAAATTTTAATGCAATAAAGCAATCCATATTTTATAAATACGTTTATTTAATCGGATTGGAGCTTTTATTAAACAACCCCGCCATACAAAATCGATTCGATTGTTAAAATTTTTGACGTCACATTGTGAAAACTTTTTTGAATCATTTAATTCATTGTCGATATACAAAGTTGATCACAATTCATGATACAAATAAAGTCAGCAATATAACATTAGATGAAACAAAAAATAGAAAATATCGAAATCGCGTCGATACTTTAGATTGAGTCGCCTTTTACTCTACAAAATTTCGATCCACCTTGTATATAAAATGTATGTAAGTCGCCATGATGAAGAATTACTTCATGGTGAATAACCCCTAAAAAAATAATAGCAGATAGGGGTTGTCACGGGTTTGTTGTACCGACAGACAATCGAAAGTAGTCGAAGTTTGCCTGTGGAGCAGATTAGGCAGCGAATTCGATAAGATTAACCCTTTGCACTCCGAGCAAGTTTAATTTCAAAATCGAGAAATTTCTTTTACTTAGAATAATTACATTGTGCATGGTTCATTTCCTTTCTTGCATATTAAATTTATTACTGTTATTTGTACGCAAAACAGCTCAATTTTTAACGATTTACGATAATAATTATTTTGATTAATAATATGTACAGTAGAGTGTACCATGTAGGGTGTACCAGACTGTATTTTACTGTAAATAATTAATAATTTGTGAATAAATAGTTACATAAATATAAACGAGATGTCGCGTCGCGCACCACATGAAGTGCATAGAACGCGCAACAATATCAACATTGTTCTCGAAAATTTAGACAGTGTCATTTTTTAAAAACCCTCCCAGTGCACCTTTTATAAAATTTTTTACTTCATGGATCGGACAGGGCCATGGAAAGTATCATCGAGTTTTCGTAAAGAAAACAACTCGGTCGTGCCGCTCTCAATGGCACTTGACGTTGCGAAGACCTACCTACAGTGGCTCGCATTAATATTCGGGCACCATGATACTTGAGAAGTTTTTGCTGAATATCTCCACAGTTAATGGACTTGAAGAATTCGTCGTTTCGTAATGATAAAAAACACTTATTTTAAATGCTAGAAACATAGTTTTTATTTACGTAGTTCGTACACATTTCTCGTTAATTAATGTTAAACAAAATAATGCTCAATTTTGACATCGCAAAAATATTTGAACATTTCATATGCTTCGCAGGTTAACCGTTCTCTTAAGCCAGGTACAGTGTTTGGTGGTAATGTTTCTAAACATAAGATGTAAGCACCATCTGGTAAAGTTGGTTCATTTCGAACTTCGTTCGTATCGTACGTATTAATTGTGAAAATGCCTCGTAAAGTTAAAAATACATCGTTTGATGTACGTCAACTTGTTATTTATAATCGCGAGAAAGGGAAATCATACCGAGAAATCGGTAAATTATTACAATTGAGTAAGAGTGCTATAGCGGACATCATACGAAGGTATAATCTTGAGGATAGAATCGAATCTATTCATCAGTGTGGTTGTCCAAAACTACTTGACGTTCGTAATAAATGTAATATGATTAGAAAATTGAAAAAAGATCCTAGTTTAAGTGCCCCAAAATTGTCTGCAGCATTATTTGAAGAAACCAGAAAGAAAGTTCATTCCGATACAGTCTGTGAATTAATTTTCATTGATGGAATTCTGAATAAGAATAAATATTTACATATTTTTAAACAAAATTAAATGAAAAGTGTCACTAAGATGAACATTCATCACAGTTTTAAATTTTATCAAGATAATGATTCGAAACACAAATCACGTGTAGTCCAAGAATATTTATTATATAATAGTCCAAAAGTATAGCAACTTCCTTTACAGTCACCGGATCTAAATCCAATCGAAAATGTATGGAATTATTTAAATCGTCGAATGGGAATATCACCGTTAAGTTTGAAGGAAGAATTAAAATTACAATTGAGTGAAGAAGGATCACGTATGTCACTAGAATATTTAAATAAAGTTATTTTTAGTATGTCCAAACGATTGAGCCATTTAATTACACAATAGGGCAGTCCAACAACGTACTAAAATCGATATCCTTATGTTAAAGTATATATACATTTTTACTTACAAAATTATAATTCGCGAAGTGTGCCAATATTTTTGCGATGTCAAAATGGAGCATTATTTCGGTTAATCTTGATTAACGCGAAAAGTGTACAAATTAAATAAATAAAAACTATGTTTGTAGTATTTAAAGTAAGTGTTTTTTATCATTACAAAACGACGAATTCTTTACGTTCATTAACAATGGAGATATACAGCAAGAACTTCTAGAGTATTATCGTGTCCGAATATTAATGCCGGCCACTGTATAGCGCCAGGGTCCGTAATTTATGGGTCGGTTTATAAAATGCAAAGGAAAGTGTAATCTTTTCCGCGTATCTTTCTAACAGAGTATAGAACAATACTCGAAATTAACGCATCAGATTGTGGGTGTTATGTAACTCCCAAAATTGCGTTAGATACTTGTGATTGATTGATGCCATTGCCTCATCAAGTTCCGATTTTCCTTGAGCAGGAGTTTCTAGTTTTCATTTTTCCCCGATTCTTTCGTTTACCATTAGATTATCTCGAACCTTTGCATCACCAAGAGCTCTATTTCGCAATTTTACTATTGTAGACATATAGCTATTCATTTTATCAAATACATATACGGGGACTCACGAAAGTCTTCGGACACTCTTTATTATATTATTATATTATATTTTTATTATTATAATAATTTTATTACATTACATAACTTTATTACATTATAATATTTTTAAGAATGGACTAAACGTCTTGACTTTTCTTGAGCAATTAGATGCACTGATTTACTAAATGATATGCGAAAAGCATTTTGTAAAAGTTGTAATTGGTATAAATTACACGTGTCAAATAAAACAGGAACTTTTTAAATATCTTTTATTTGAGCAACGTACTAAAAACTGTAAAAGCGCATTTTCTAGATTTATGAGAGTTATACACATACAGAAATACTTATTGAAATCGATCGACGTACAGACGAGCTACGTGTCATAAAAAATGGTGAAAATCGCAATTTTACAAATTCTTACCTCGTTCTACGCGTGTCATTTTTTCCCGCGTCAATCGATTTCGATGAAATTTTTAGTATGCTTATAACTAACACAAATCTGCAAAACGCATATTTGAAATTTTCATGACGAGATGAAATAAAGATCTTTTAAAAAATGTTTTTTTTTATTTTTTCATATAATTCCACCGATTAAGATTTGCGTTGTTCGGTTGAATTTTTAAAAAGTGATTTAGATTTAAAGGATGTCCGAATACTTTCGTGAGTCACTGTATATTGTTATAAATCAGTATAAAAATGATTGCTGTGACAAATTATTACGATTCCTGAAACCAGCTCATTCAACATTAATTTATCGAGTGAACACGTGTCGCATTATGAATACAACAATTTTTACCACTTCGATGGCACCTCAACAGATAAAAGAAATTTCTAAAAGACATAACCGAATTATGTGCGTGAAAGTACTGCTTCCTTATCTTCGGCATAAATTACATCATGAAGTTGTAAAGTTACGAGACCATCTGCAATCTTCTAATATATCGAAGAGTTAGACCAATGAATTTGTAGAGGCGCGACAGTTACGAGCCTTCATATTTTTAATGGGACAGATAATTGTGATTTATAGGGTCGAGGGTCACGCTTAAGGATTCAGTAGCTTTCGAGGCGTTTAAAGGTAGCGCGACAGTGGAAAGTTGCCACGTGTCGAAATGTCGTGAGGTAACTCTTCGAACATCAATCATGAGTTTCATTTCTGGTTGCAGAAGTTGATGTGCGGCTGATGCATGGGACTTTGGTCAGTCGCAACTTTCGCATGCGTTGAACGTTTTTCGCATTAACATGCGAGCGACTTGGTTTCAAACTATACCAACGCATACCAAATGTTACACGTGACGATCATTTTACCAATGAAGTTCGCTTATTTTTTCACCGCGGGTCTTCATGTGAAATCAACATTTTCCGCATAGCCATCGTTTAATCAACGTGCTTATTCAGTTCCTGAACAACAAATATTATAAGATTTCACTCAGATTTAATTTATACACCGGGTGTAACCTAAACTGAAACAGTTGTACGTTTCTACAGTCATAAACAGCCTAAACCTTCAACACAAGCAACACCTTGAAACAAGGGGCGACGACAACCTTCGGCAGCTACCTGCGGCCGCACCACTCCACGAAAACACAATCGACGCTGATTGGTACGCCAGGTGTACTCGAGAACTGTATAAATACAGCACAGTTTTTCACCTCGACACATTCGAAATTGAAACGTTAGACACTAAACTCGAGCGTGAACTCACTCTAAACTAAACCACCGAGACACCTTGTTCATAAGCGTCAACGAGACTCTAAAATAATATGGAATAATTCACAAATCAACAATAAAATAAAGTTATCGTTGCAAACACCAGCACATCATTTTAACTTAAGCAGTTCAAGTCATTCACGGCAATCGTGTTCGCGGACTTGACGCAACAGTGCTGATTTGAATTAAATATGTTATATTTTCTTTTCCTGAGAGAATATATACAGTGACTCTTATTAATATTCGGAAATTGTGCTATTCAAAAAATTGTTGCTAGTTTTAATCGTTTGCAATAGTAAATTTTAAGTTATTATTTTATAATATAACAGAACATTCATTGTAGTTTGTAATAACATAAATTTCATTTGTTTGTTGCACATACTTTTCTTAATACCAAACAATAAACTAAATTACGTCGAAATTTGTCGTCGCAAAAATATTCGGACGCTTGACAAACTATAACATTTAAACATGAACATTATTAACATAAGCAATAATTAATATTTCGTTGGGTAGCCTCTAGCTTTAATTACGTGTCGCAACCGCTTAGACATATTGTCTATAACTTTTTCTAAGTAACTTTGCGGTATACGTCTACATTCTTCAATTAATCATTTTTTTAATTCTTCCTTCGATCTTATCGGTGTTGTTCGAATTTTCCTGTCCAAAAGATCCCACACATTTTCAATGGGATTCAAGTCTGGTGACTGTGATGGCGGATGTAATACTTTTGGGCAATTATATAAAAGGTATTCTTGAACTATTCTGGCTTTATGTTTAGGATCCTTATCTTCATAATATTTAAATGTCTTCTATATCCATTGTGATCGCACTTTTCTTAACACTTTATCGACCGGCGACTATTTCAGAATTTTTGTAAGGCCCATGATCCATGACTGAAAACTTTTTAATGACTCTTTCAACGTTGACAGCAATTTTTATTGCAAATCAACAATGTAAAAATAGAATTTTAAGCTTCATTTTGATACAGCGCGAATATTGAAAAGCCTAATAATAGGCTTCCGGTCGATAAAGTGTTAAGATTTTGTTTTAAAATATTTAGATACTTAAATTTATCTAAAATTTCTTCTATAAAAACCAGTTGTCCAACTCCGTTAGATGATATACATCCTCACACCATAATACTTCCACCACTGTGCTTTATTGTTGGATTTGAATTTATTCGATTAAGCTCTTGATTTCGTTTACTCCATACTAATTTTCGTCTATCAGTGTTAAACAGATTAAATTCATTTTCATCAGCGAAAATTACATTATTCCACCAAGTTTTTTCCTCACGAATATATTGTTTTGCAAAAGCTAATCTTTTTTTGCGATTCGCCTCGTTTATACATATGGTTTCTTACACGCTACTCTACCATTATATCCATCTGTTTACAACACCCGACGTATTGTAACGGGATGAACTTTCTTTCCTATCTCTTGAAATAAATCGGCACTTAATGTTGGAACACTTAAACCAGGGTTCACTTTTACTTTTCTCAAAATAATACGTTTTTCTCGGTCGCCAATCTTCTGTGGTCGGCCTTTCTGAGGAATTGATTCAATACGATTTTCTTCATTATATCTCCGTATAATATCAGATATGGTACTCTTACTTAATTTTAGAAGATTACCGATTTCCCGATACATTCTCCCTTTTCCTCTGTAAAAAATTACTAATTGTCGTACGTCAAATGAAGTACTTTTTTTCTGTGTACTTTGTGTAACGACCAGCGCTGGACGACGTTTTATCGCAGGATATCGCTATTGTTATCCTGGGCCCTGGCTTTTCGACTTTAGATTCTTAGACTACGACGTGGGCCTGCACCGTCACATCTGGCAACCATTGCCGGCCGACCCAAAGTACAGGGGCTGCACTTTCTGCGACTCAAGGCAACCCTTAGGCCATAAAACGTCAAAGAATGTACAAATGACCTTTTGGACTACGCGTTTAGAGGCAATCGGGGTTTTCCACCACTTACACGGGAACATATTCAGATGCGAAAATCCGATTTTGATGAAACTTATGGGAGCTTATAGTTCTTTGAAAAATATATGACACGTGTTTTTTTATCGGCAACCATCCACTTTGAAGGGGTGAAAACAGCCCTCAAAGTTGGGATATTTTTGAGATATCTCGGAAACCAGAGGTTGAAAAAATTTGAATTTTTTTTCAACCAGTTAAGTGTGTTTGACGACTGTATTCGTCATGGAGATGTGGCAGAATTTTGTGTCATGACGATTATATCCGTCATTTTGTTTAAACAATAAAGCTATTAGGTCCCTTAAGTTCGCATCTGAATATGTTCCCGTGTTAGTATCTTGTCATGTTTCGTATTATACGTCGTACTTTGTACATACCGGTGGCCTCAGTCAGTACTTCTACCCTCGTGAACATTGTTATATATAGTCTTTCCTATAAAGGGAAGGTGGTCCTTCGAGAAGGTAGTCAAAACCACTAACTTTAGCCGGCACACCATGTACAAACGGCCAAAGTCTGACGGATTGAAAAATCCAACACAGAGCGCAACGCTTTGAAGTACACAATCAGCTGATAAATGACAAACGAATATCGACATGCGCAGAAACGACATTACTTTCCGGTTCCCCTAATGTATACTGGTGTGTTATGTAATATCCATATCCTCGTATTGCACGCCCTATGCTTTGGATCGTTATCGTACATAAAAATAAAATGATCTTGAATGCCTATCTTTTCTGCCTAGCAGAAAGATTCCGCTTAAAAATGTCGATATAAGCATGGTGATTCATTATTCCATCAATAAATTCTAATTTTCCAACACCAGCTGCGCATATGCAACCCCAAACGAGTACAGAACCTCCGCTGTGTTTTACTTTAGGTCGAAAATTTGATGATCTCAGTTTCTCATTTTTTCGTTTCCATATAGTAGAGCGTCCATCAAATCCGAAAATATTAAATTTACTCTTGTTTGTAAATATCACTCAGTTCTAGTATTCCGTTGGTATTGGTAACGTTATTATTTGCGAACTCCAAATATTTCCTTTCTATTTGCTTCGCTCACGAAATATTTTTTACGAGTCACCCGATCGTGGTACCCTTGATTCCTGATACCTCGATGATTAAAAGTTGGATTCGGAAAAGGACTGTGTAAAATACTTGGTCATATTTTTAGCCGATAAACCACAGAAGTTCTATTCCGATGGGAGTATGAATCTACCACAAAAATGGCAAACGGTCATAGATAATGATAGCCAACATATACTTGCATAAAATTCATTTTGAATAAAAGAAACTTTTAATCAAAGAATGACAAAAATCTCTCAACACTTTTCCGACTATCCAATATATTAGAAGAAGACTTCCTAGTGCAGTATTCATTGTAGTCTCGCATCAATGAACCTTAGCATCAAGTGCAATATTTCAAAGGACGAGAGCTTAACAGTTTTATTTAAGATGAATCGTTTTGTGTTTACTTTTTATATGTAGAAAGTATATTGTTACTTTTAAGTTCAAAGAAAAACATCTTACCCACTCCGCCATTTTCTCTTCTCGTTGCCTCTTTCGTTCTAAGATCCGTCTCTCCGTCTGCTGTTTTGCAACGGTTTCTGCGACTTGCGCTTCCGCTTTTGCACGCTGGCGTGCTTCCCTCGCCTTTTCCATAGTTAATCCTGATCGCATACAAAACTTCTTGAAAACTTACGCCGTAGCAGGTAATAATGAAAAGCCATTTGTAAAGTAAAGTAAAGTAAAGTAAAGTAAATCGTGCATTAAATTTTCTATCAATACTTCGACCGTCGCATCTACCAGAAGCCCGAGATAAGATTATCAGATTGCCTCGTAACTTCGTGTCGTTTATTGTTCTAGTATTTAAATTAATATTTGAAATCTACCTTTCAAGTTTACAAAAAAATGTAATCACCATCGTGTTCCACAATCTCTTCCTATCTTTTTGGAGACATACGGTCACTATAAAATATCTGTTTTTCATGCAAAATTGTAAACAATATAAACATCCATGACATCAACTTTAAGAAACGACCTATTGTAAAGATTTAACCCTACAACTGTGGTGCCTTGTGGAGACTCGAAAATGTGCAAATTGTCATCGGTATAATTTGCGTCTTTGATTAAATTTTTTAACTATTGCGTGTAGATTTCCATTAAACCAAATTCTGTAATTTTCGTGGTTAGGGATGTTACTACCTCAATTATCACACAATCGTCAAATTATTGGCTAGTCGTTAAAAATTATATGGATCTCGAATTTCTACCGAAGGTAGTGGCCTTCCACCAATTCGTATTGCATTTTCATAGAACGTTCTTTCATTATAAACGAAATTAGACCCAGTATTGGTCTATTTGCGGATATCGCGGATATTATAAGAAGATATAAACATGAAGATCGTATTGAATCTATTCCTCAAAAGGGATATCCACGTCTTCTTGACAACCGTGATGCGCGTGTAATTATTCGAAAAACAAAGATCAATTCAGGATTAAGTGCCCTTAATTAAATAGCAGAATTGGCTGCAGAAACTGGGAAGAAGGTGCACGTGGATACAGTTCGCAATGTTTTAAAAAATGCTGGTTAGAATGGTTAAGTGGCTCGTAAAGAACCATACATAAACGAGATCAATCGAAAGAAACGTTTAGCATGTGCTAAAGAATTTATTTCTAAAACACAATCATGGTGGAATGATGTGATTTTTGCGGACGCAAGTCAATTTCATGTTTCTGGGTGTTGTAGACGAAAATTGGTGTGGCGTAAACCAAATAAACAATTAAAACGAAATAATATGATACCGAACGTGAAACACGGTGGCGGAGGCTCGATGGTATGGGGCTGTATTTCAACTGCTGGAGTTAGTTTTCATCGAAGGTATTATGGACAAGAACAAATATTTAGACTTATTAAAGTAAAATTTATTAAAAAGTGCAACGAATATGAGTATACGCGACAGTTTTAAGTTCTACCAGAACAACGATCCAAAACACAAATCAAGAATAATTCAGGAATATTTATTGTATGCTTATTCGAAAGTGCTACATCCTCCACCACAATCACCGGATTTAAATCCAATTGAGAATTTCTGGGACTTATTGGATCGTAATATTACGACAACGCCTATAAATACAAAAGAAGAATTAAAAATATGGCTGACGAAAAAGTGGAGACGCATTACTCAAAATTACTTGAGTAAAGTAATTTCAAATACGCTGACACGGTTGCGACATGTTATTAGACAACACACATATCCCACAAAATATTGAAATTATTATAATTTTGTTCTTATGTATTTCTAAATAGGAAAGAACGTTATGTAATGTTAAGTGTCCGAATATTTTTGCGACTCTAATATTGGGTCTGATTTTGTTCATGATTTATTATGTGGAAAATAATAAAAAATAAAGTAATTAATTGTACATATTTGTAAACTAGAATATGTGCTTCAACGCATCATGGACCAGAAAATTCCATAAACACGTTTGAAGTAAATATGTAAAGCTTTAATTTCGCTAAAACCATAGTGTCCAAATGTTAAAACGAGTAACTGTAGCACGGGTAAAGGAATTTTTCTTTCCGTGATCTAGAAAGACGGGGACAGTTTTCTCGTGCCACTAAAGTTTTCTCAGTAAATCAATTTGTCAATGAGCCGAGGTTATTTTCCCCGAGCAAAGTGATAAACGACAATATTGGTAAACCCAAATGTACTCCACCGCTCACCGTAGTCCAGCGGCGGTCCCAGCTTCTCGAGACATTGATAAATCGTGGGGAACATCTCTGGACAGATGTCGTCCTCTATGGGGATGATCAGTGGGTGAATTTCAATTTCATCGAAAAATTGCAGGGGCGTGTTCTCGTCTGTGTTTCTTTTTCTGAAATCGATCAATCGCAATAATTTCAAACACAAATAAATTTACAGTGTCGGATGTATTATAGGAGTGTATTATACTTGTACTTATTTTATTTGCCTCGCACGTATCAAACATTTTAACTTTTTGCACTCGAATGGTGACTCTGAAGCACCAGTAAAAATTGTCATACCATATTCAAAACAATTAGCATATTATTAAATTCGTATGTATTCTACAAATTGTTGAAAATTTAACTGTTATATGAGGAATCATATTTAGTATCAGGTGAACAGTGTAAAACGGATTGCACAGAATAAAAATGGCCGAGGTTGAATGAAATCTCTTAATTTTAGAATTAAACTTGCTTCGAGTGCAAAGGATTCATATACCCGTTCTAGTTCTCCCATTCCTTCTTCGAAATTTAAGCAAATGTAGGAAAACTTAAGAGAATACTTGCATATACATAAGTAAACTGTCGTCTATTGAAGACAATAGATTTCAATTCAGATAATGGACTTCTACAAATTTTTAATTTCGCATTCGTGATTTATACAAAAATATTGTTTAGTGATATTTGTTTACTAATTCATTAAGCGCACACGCGTACCAACCTTTTCAACACGAACACCTTTATTTGCATGACGTGTATCATCTGTTGTAGCCATGCAAACAATGAAAAAATCTCGCTAGACACAAAACGATATTTTTCCTCCAGAAAAATTGACTTCGTATTGTTAAAGAAACGTTACTGATACGAAATAATTTAAACATTGCTTACACGGAATCTAAAAAAACTATAAAAATTTGATGTAAAATTTTAAATTGGTGGATAGATTAATTCTCGTTACACAGAGATTTCTAAATAATAAATAAAGGGTTTTAAAGTTTTCAAACTCTGTCGCTCATCGTACCGAATGTGTTGTCGCTTCGTTATATTTGCGAATTCGTTCACGAAAAATTTTAAAAACATATATTTTAAATGTAATTTAACGCTTTGCACTTCAAACAATTTTAATTCTAAAATCGTTACATTCTTTGTCCTAGAATAATTGCATTGTATATGGTTCATTTTCTTAAGTGCATATCAAATTTGTTACATGAATATGAATCTTTCCTAACATCTTAAACATAAACATTGCAATGTAAAAATTGCTTTCAATTACAATCTGACAATTTTTAATATCGCCATAGAGAAGTCATTGGTTAACACGAGAATGTCCCTGTAATAAATATATAGAAGTAGGCTGTTACGGCCGTTAATACAAAATTAGGCCGTATAAATAGGCTATTTTACGTAAATGACACTATAAATAAAGTCAAATACCTATAATATTTTATTCAAATATGAGCCGTTTATTTTGAAAGTGGCGTATGTCCATTTTTAAAAAATCGATTCAGCTACCATAATAGTTACATTTTTACAAGATCTTTTCATTCTGAGGCAACTTGTTACTAATATATTTAAAATCGTTAAGATTTTGTAACACGAAAATTTGCTGGTTGATGAAGCGATGAAAAAGTTTATTTTGAAAGTGGCGTAAGTCCCATTGTGGGAGTTTCAAATGGATATGGAAAATAATTATGCAATAAAATTTTATGAGATCCCAGCTTTAAGTTTAATTATCAAAGTACCAGTTGAATTATCAATGTGCAATGAATTTGTTTTAAACAATGGAACAGTGCCTGTCCACAGAAAATGCGATTTTTAAACGGCTAAAAAATACTGACGGTGAAAGAGTAAATTGATTTAAAGTATGTTGGATGAGATTTTTGAGAAACGATTCATATAAGTTATTCTATGAAACGACAATGAACGAGGATGCACCACTCAAAATATTGTATTTACTACCGTAAATACGTAACGGGGAAGACCGAAAAACATTAATAATATCCAGTTGGCATCACTATACAAAAAACCGAGACCACTCACAAACCTAAAATATAAGAACTTAATGGATTTATTACATTATATACCACCTGCACACCACAGTTATTTTAAATCCCTCCCGCGTACACAAACTGGAGAAGACTGAATAATAATTAATAAAACTATATTAATTTTACTGTAAAAATTATTTAACAAAGGATGAAAGTCGAATATTTTTTTGATTTTATAACATAAAAGTGTATACATTTATTTTAATTTCAAGGGAAATTTACTTTTCCTATAGACTTGTGCTTTCTTAAGAATTGAAAACGTCGTTTCATTGATTTTGAACATGGCGTAAGTCCATTGATAGCCATCAAAAACATATTATTTCTTCAATAATGTTAATTATGCTAATTGGGATGATAAATTTGACACCTTTAGAAACCCAAAAACATTATTCTATTATGTTATCTGCTACCCATATTTTTAAATTTAATCCAACGCAAATCCTTCAATATCTCGATTCGAGCATAAATGGACTTAAGCCACTTTCAAAATAAACGGCTCATATACATATTGACTGAAATTAGATGTACTATTACTTACGTATACTACTGTACATTTTTACATTTGCACGTCATCTGCAAGCACGAAGATTCGTTGGAATATTTTACGTAAACAGAGGTAGATAATGGATTGCACATTTTAAAACATCAATGCGTAAGATGTCTTTTGTCGAGAATAATTAGACGGGTAACTCCGTATAGCCTGTGAAGCATTGTGTATTAATTACCCCGTTGTAACATTTTGCCGTGTTTTTCTGTGTCGCACAATGGTCACTGTGTCATAAGCATATTCTATTTATAAAAAAGAACGAAGTTTACGTTGCCAGATATAAACTCGGTGTACATAAATTCTCCCGGTTACGTCGAGTCTGTTTCTACGCGTTCAACAAACTATTAAAATCTGCGAACCGCTCTATTATACGGTGATTTTTGTTAATTAAGCTTGTTGCGTCAGTTGTCCCCACTCCCCCTTTAAAATAAAACGAAGTGGAAACAGGTTCTCCACGTGTGCTGGAATTTAATTACTGTTCCATTAACACTTTTTTTTTCCTCTCTCAACGACAAGTTACCTGACCGAAACTGGAAAGAACAATGTGCTCGGTAGCTCGGCTGCAATACCTGTATTCCTTTAAGCGACGTATCATGTGTTTCTCGGTGTAATGAGTGCCCTGAATCTCCCACTCTGGTCGTTGAATAATTCGTTCCTTCAAGAAATCGTCGCTTGCTTCCAGAGACACTACCAACTCGGGCATTATCGTATAGCGGTCTGCAATGTCGCCAGCTTCTTCGCCAAAATCTTCCTCGTCTTCGTCTAAATTTTCCATGCGTTCCCTTCCGAACAGCTCCTTAGCTTGTTCCAGTGTCTTAGGGTAACCGTCCATCACGTACCCCTGATTCTGACATTCCAGTGAGCGTAGCTTTCTCCGGAATAGTCTTCGACAAAATAATGTACGATAACAATTAATGTTAAGAAATGGGATTGTTACGTCGTAACAACATTTAGATATACCACAAAATATACACATTTTCCCGTAGATATAATTTAGACACCCGGAGTATTTTAAGCCAATGAATATGTATTTTTCCACTGTCACAAACCTCCCCCACATCCACATTTAACCACAACCCTGACCGGTGCGCTAGTCTGCACTGCATGTCGCGTAGCGACATCTTTTTAGAAACAATAAGGTCCAAAGCACCGTTGCTGGCAACGAATTCCGTTTATTATTATATTGACCCATAATGAGCCAGATGTTCCGAAGACCCGTTGCCAGCGGAAAGGTCTGTTTTATTATGACAAAGCGCGGAGTCTTGGGCCCTAAGTCTAAATTGCGACTCTACCTGCGAGAGTCATTCGGAGACGCGTCTCAGACGAGCGTTCGGGAAAGCGGAAATTTCCATTTTTGTCAACAACCTTGCTCCCACTCCACGAGCTCTGGTCAACGGTTTTGCTAACCCCTCCATTGTTCCACTACCGAATCAAATCTTTGTACCATTTTTGTAAACGCCTCAACGTTGCGAATAAATAGTAAGACGGAGCGGCGGAGACGAGATTCCTACAGCATTCGCCATCAGAAAGGGGTCACTCTTGTATAATATCAGATAGGATTTCTACACTCGAATTAAATAAAGTATAGTATAATACCTCAACATCTGGTCAGCTATCATCAGAAATACAGTCCACTCTTAACACGTTGAGTGCCATGTCAGCCATCGGTGGCTGACAGTGTGAAATATGATATTTAAATGATGAAAATTTATTTAAAATTTACTTAATTTTTATTTATTACGAGGTTACATTAAGACATTTTAATGGATTTCATTGAAACACGGTAAACGTAAAAATGGTTGACCTTTGCAGGTATCACAAAATGTGACAACTCGTTTAGTCACTTTATTGGCCATATTGTGTCACATTTTTTTCCATAACTTGATTTACAACATTTTCGCATTGCAGAGACTTTTTCCATAACTTGATTTACAACATTTTCGCATTGCAGAGACTTTT
>CM052099.1:3522176-3549870 GCA_028453745.1 Agapostemon virescens
AGTAATTCTCTTCGAGAGACAGTTTTGAAGTGAAGTCGAGTGTTACTGTTTGATTACAAGTAATATTTGTATATGTGGGAATATGATATGATCCACGCGGATTAGTGAATTTTACATTTTCCGGGGTTGGTGAGGGAAACGATCACCCTAGCTGATTGGTTTTAACATTTCAGAGAAAGGGTAAGGTGACTGCCCAGACCAAAGTCGACTCGAAGGTGTAAATTGTACCTGTGAGTGACGCGCGAGGAATCCGCGAGTCTTGAGAGTCAATTATAGCAGGAAATAAACCCGGAAAAGCACCTCGTCTTACAAAGCAAGCGAAAATAATAAGTTATTGATGGTGACTCGATGTCTGGTGTCCAGCTGTGGACTGTAAAGAAATAAAGTACTTAAGATTCTAAGGGAACAAATGGCTTTTCAGAGAATTGCTTTCTACGACGGGGTGTATTGTACTATGTGTTTACCGGACTAATGAAATCGGTAAGCTAAATGGTGTCAGCCGAAAAATAATGGCTTTGTTGACAGTCGAGATTTTCTATAGGTTTTAACGCTGAACAGCTCTAATTTTCGACAATTGGTTAACACGTTGAATGCGGAGCCATTTTGCTTAGCTTTCGCGTCACATTTTATTTACCTTTAAACGGAAATAATGCAACTGTGCATAAGTAAAAGACTCGCTTACCCTATGTGCGCTTTTCTGTTTCAATCGAATCTATTGAAATAGTGTGAATATTTCTTAGTATTATATGAATTATCTATAACATATTAATTTGTAAATTTGATACCGTAAGTCACCGGGGACAAACATAGCATTCAATGTGGGACAACATAGCATTCTAAAAATTCTAAATTTTAAATTATCACAATTTGTCCTAGTCCGAAGTTCAAAATGCTCTATAGATGCATACTAGTTCAAAGTTCAAAATGTTCTATGGATTTATTAGTTCGTGGTTCAAAATATTCTAGGAATGTATACTAGTTAATGGTTCTAAATGTTCTATGGATGTCCCAGTCCCAGACTCCGTAGAATTCCTCCTGGTCCGTCCCTACCAAAGGTCGGAAAATGATTTTACCTTTGATAGGGATGAATAGGGGTCGAATCACCAGCTTGGGGCGTAATCCTAAATTGTGCAACGTCTACTGACTTCGTGATTTCGTTTTCCCACGAAGCCTTGTAATACGTTGCACAAAGATCCCTTGTTCAAGGATCTTTTCCCGAAACTAGTGTCGCCATTACGCTGCGGATGGGTTTGCGATGCGTCGATTGTCGTTGAGTTGAGTACGACGACTGGTCTGTTTTCCATTTCGAAAACAAAATGCTTACCTTCCAACCGTACCTCAGTCCGTGACTAATTCTTCCGGCCAAGCATGTCCATAAATATCTCAAAAACGACAGTGCACCACCTGATCGCAGCACGGACCCAGACGCGATGTCTAGACAATTCTAAACACTTCTCACACAATTAGCACCGATGAAAAACAGAATCTCTCTCTCTCTCTTTCTCTCTCTATTTTTATTGAGTATATTTTGAATATGTTCCCTTGTTAGTTAAACAGAAACACGTTCACCTAGAATAGATTTCTTTCCGCTATAAGATCTTTTCCTTGAAACTGAGTGCGTATTACGTGAAATATATTTTGCAACGACCTACTGTTTGTAAAATAATCACATGCGAAAGTTTAAGATCTACCAAATGATTTTCTAAACGAGGAGTTTCATTGTGAGCTACTCGCTTTATGAAAACATCTATCTGACTGAACCTTACAAGTTGAAAGTCTATGTAAATCTATGCAAACTGAAGAATTGATTTATGCGGAAGGAAATTGCATTTGATTTTCTGAATGAGGTACCTCATAATGATTACGGTAACTGGTTTCATTAAAATAACTATTTTTACTGTGCCAGCTAGTTGGACAGCGTTGCTAAGCTTCCATATTTTAGCGTGTTGAATGATGATTCAATGTTCTGGAGGTATTTGGAGCAGAAAAGTAAACATCGTGTAATTTAAAAAAGCAACAAAATTACACAGACGCGGCGCTAAAGCAAACTAATAATAGTAATAATAATAGAAATGAAAGTAGTAGAACCGTGGATGGATAAGTTTAAAACAATTCTTGAGGGAATAAGTGGCCTTGCCGTGATGGTATGAACGATGGGAGAAACGAAGTCTGGAAGCTCGGAGAAGTTTCAATTTCTCAGTGCTCGAGTCAAAGAAAAACAATAGTGGAGAGTGTGATCCAAGTATTTTCTACGAGAACAGAATTCTCGAAATAGTTCGATATGATTAAACTTTAGACATCGACAAATACAAGTAGCAATGGAACTGCGTTGCAAACAATCTTAATCCCTTCTTTCAGTAATGGAATCGTTACGTCTAAATATAGATCCAGCTGGCAATATATCATTTCAAAATATGTTATAACTGATCCTACTTCAAGCACCTTTACACCCACTGCAAAACTTCTTGTACGATTTCCGATAAAACTTTTTCGTCTTTTCATTTTGTTGATGTACTCGTAAGATCGTTGATCGTTGACTGATCTCATTTAAATAATTCCAAAACACCCGAAATATTGTTTACCGTGTACAATAAATTAATTTTGTATAAATTTTGCTTAGAAAATTTTTATTTAAAATATACCTCTCTGATAAAAAGTCTGTATACTAGGTCTGCAAATTTTAAACCGGAATTTATTTATACGTGGCGTTAACTATCATCGTAGCCACCGTCAAACCGCGTCATTGGCACCATTTTCTTTCGAACATCGGCATCAACTTTTTTCTTTCAACTTTCGACATCTCATAAATATTTTCAACTCACAACCATTCAAGTTTCATGCAACAGCATAGTTTTTAAAAACTTTGAGCATGTCAAATTTTGTGCCTGAAAACTACGATTTACGGTCAGCATTGATTTTCTGTTACCGTTTGAAGAAAACTGCTGTAGAATCGCATCAGACGCTTGTTGAAGCTTACGGTGAGCATGCTCTTGGCAAATCACTATCCTTGATTGGTTTAAAAAATTCGAAAGTTATTTTCACGTGAGAATTAGCGAACATGGAAGACAATAAATTCGTAAAAATTTAATCATTGCAAAGATGAGTAATAGTAAACAAATTTCGTGTGCATAAGATAAAATATATCGTGTAGAATGAAAATATTCTAGGTCAGAAAAAATGCCTTGGGGTGGGAGTTGAAATAGCTTCGAGTGCAAAGGGTAAAATGTAACGCGAGATGCCATCTCCGTACGTTTGAAAGCCATGGGAAAGATCCAGAAAATAGGAAAATGGGATTGAAAAGCAACGTAAAGTGATTTTACTTCATGATAATGTACCATCACAAACAGCTAAACCGGTCAAGGAAACGATTGAGTCTTTTGTTAGGAAATACTTTCGCATACAGCTCTCACCAGACTTGGTTCCATCGGATTATTATTTATTTGCATCAATGAGACACACACTTGCTGAGTTGCCCTTCATATCTTACGAAAATGTATGAAAATGGTGGTCACCAGTAACCGGTGCCATATGAATGAAATAAACGACACTTGTCTGAAGTACAGAAAATTCGCTCGGCGTTCAACGTGTTAAAAGAGAAACAATTTTTTTTTATGGCATCCACAAATTGTCAGAGAGATGGGAAAATTGTATAGGTACCCGATGGACAATTCTTCGAATAAAATATTTTGTATAACTTTCATACAGTAAACGTGTGTTTACTATACAAAAAAATTCTGGTTTCATATTAACATATCTGCTATTACTAAGACCTGCTAACCGAATGAATATTTCCGACGGAGTAAGCATTCGGGGGTTTATATTCGAGATTCAGCATCAATATCAATCTGCCTTCGTATAAATTGAGGTATTAGTAACATTCGCAGAGAACCAATCAGAAATAGCATGTACATATTTATTTCCGAGGAATCGCTGCGTCTACAAGCAATCAAACTCTGGGAAGCTATAAGTTTCCGGATGAGGAGGTAACAATATCGAAGAGAGGATCGTTCGCGGTAGTAAGAATAGAGGAACAAGGTCAAAGAAGGTAAAACTGAACCGAAGGCTTTGTTAATTTCTCGGATCCTGCCGATTAATCTCGTCGACCAGCTGTATTGCACGCGAAACGAATGCGGAAGATAAGTGGAACATTTCTAGCAGTTGCAACGGAAATGCCGTTAATACAGGGACATACGCAACAATCTAATAAAGGGTGTCCGAAAATTAAAGCAAGTTTGAATTAGCCGCCATTTTTGCAGTAAATTGTTGGCAACCTTGAAAAAAGAACAATTTGACAGCTGAGAGTTTAGGGTTAGTAAAAATGGAGCGTTATACGATACAACAACGTGTTTTCATTATTGAACAATATTTCAAAAATAATGAAAGTTTGGCGGCCGCAGTTCGAAAATTTTATACAAAATGTGGTCAAAATAGTGTTTTAACCTCGTCAACTGTGAAAAGATTAATTGAAAAATTCAGGGAGACTGGATCAGTTGGAGACGCTAAACACACTGGTCGTTCAAAAACAAGCCGTTCAAATGTCAATATCGAAGCAGTGCGTGAGAGTGCCGATGAAAACCGAGGAACATCAATTCGGCGTTATGGACAAAAATTGCAAATTTAAAGAAGCTCTCTACAGCGTATACTCACAAACGATGTGTGTCTCCATTCTTACAAAATTCAATTAACACAACAACTGAAGCTTAATGACCATGAACAACGAAGAGAGTTCGTGGAATGGATTATTGAACATCAAGTGGATGTTGATTTTTCGAGCAAAATCATCCTAAGCGATGAAGCACATTTTCACCTCGATGGCTTTGTTAATCGCCAAAATTGCCGTGTTTGGGTTTCGGAGAACCCACATGTGATTTTCGAACAACAAATGCACCCACAACGTGTCACTGTTTGGTGCGGATTTTGGGCTGGAGGCATCATTGGACCATACTTTTTTGAAAATGAGGCTGGTCAAACAGTAACTGTTATTGGTGCTCGTTATCGCGACATGATAACACAGTTCTTTCTGCCGAAATTGGATGCTATTGATGTGACCAATATGTGGTTGCAACAAGACGGTGCCACATGCCATATAGCCAGTGAAACAGTTCAATCACTGCATGAGACATTTCCTGGTCGTGTATTCTCTCATTTCGGTGATCAGAATTGGCCACCTAGATCGTGTGATTTAACACCATTAGATTTCTTCTTATGGGATTATTTGAAGTCAAAGGTCTATGTCAACAAGCCCACAACAACCCGTTCATTACAAGAGGAAATTAAACACTGCATCAACGAAATTCAACGAAAATTATGCGGAAAGGTCATGAAAAATTTCGTCAAAGGGTGCGTATGTGCCAGCAAAGCCGTGGAGGCCATATGTCCGATGTGTTATTCCATAAATAACCCTATCATATGTACTTTATGATTCAATGAAAAAATAACAAGCTAAAGACTAAAAATTATGTTTTCTATTTAATTCAAATCTTGCGTTAATTTTGGGACACTCTCTATAAGGAATAGGAGTCAACTAGAGATTCATCTGTTATCTTGACAATGTTAACACATTGTTGACTGGTCAGGAGTTAACTCGTGTCCTCATGTCCAAACGTTACTGACCAGCAACGAGTAAACTCGTGATCGATGCGATTTTTGTGTCCCCTTTACTGTAAAAAAAATTTCAATCATGACAGAACGCAACAGTGAAGAATTTATTGAAGTTAATTTATATTGTTTCACTTCTACATCCAATTACGAAATAATAGCCGGCGGCATGAGATAAATTCTGAGAAAAATTGCCGGTCATGTGTTAACAAACTGATACCGGAACATATTCAGATACGGAAATCCGATTTTGATGAAACTTATGGGAGCTTATAGTTCCTTGAAAAATTTTTACACGTGTTTTATTTATCGGCAACCATTCACTTTGAAGGTGTGAAAACAGCCCTCAAAGTTGGGGTATTTTTGAGATATCTCAGAAACCAGAGGTCGAAAAGATTTGAATTTTTTTTAAATTGTGTGTTTTTCAATGGGAAATGTAGTCGCGCAAGAAAATTTTAACAAAAATTTTTTTGTTTAAACAATAAAGCTATAAGCTCCTATAAATTTCATCAAATTCGGATTTTCACATCTGAATATGTTCCCTTGTGAGAATAATATGTTGGTATAATGTATTCATGCTCTTAAATTCTTGTAATGTATCCATTGTTTTTGAACCTCGCCAACTCCTATCGTAAACGCATAAAATCCACAATCTCAGGATAATTTCACGGAGTTTGCTCCACCACCTTCAGGTTCGCAACAACTTATTGTTCTGCTCTAACTGCAATACCTACACGAATAGTCTGACACTTTTCACATATAACGAAACGTTACTGTGTATTAACTCCTTGACGTACAAATAAAATGGAATTTGACGCATCCAAAGAATACTATTTAACTGGCTCAACTGAACAGTTATATGCACGCTCAGAAACAGAATATTTTATTTCGAAATTTACATTGCTATATAATATTTAATCAAGTTGATACTTGAATTGGAACCGTCATTTGAATAATCGACTAAATTTTCATCGTCACTTTCATATAATACATTTAACTCAGACAGGTTGTAAGGATTTAAATTCAAATATATAATATGGCATTCTTCTTGTGGGATCAGGACAGGTTGTAAGGATTCGAATTCAAATATATGTATAATATGACATTCGTCTGGTGGAATTGCTGTTATACTGACAATGAATACTGCTTTCAATGTATTTTTTTCTGGTTTGCTGGCTTTCCGATGCGATTTTGTCATCGGTACTGTTGCGGGGAAAAAAGAGGAGAGCATCTTGAATATTTTAAATGAAACAGAATGGATTCACGATTATCGGCATCCGCCAGAGACAGCTCTTGACGTCTCGAAGACGTCAAAGTCTACAATGATACATGAAATGGATGATGTCTAATAGACGTCATTGTATGCCAAGGTGTTAATTATTAGGCGTTAACGAAGTCCGATTTATGGAAATAAACTTCGACTTGCAAGGATTTCTCTATCTTGAATTCAAGTTGCAGAGGTAAAATTCTGCATCTGTACACGTGGCAAATAAATCGTCGTTTAACCCTGTTTGAGCCTAATTATTTTCTTAAATATAAAAAAATGTATGCAACGGAAAATCAACAATTATAAACCTATATATGCAGATTAAAAATAATTTACGAGTTTAAACAATTTTATTATAATTTGTAACTTTTTAACTTTGCAGTAACAACGGCTTACGATATTTGCACTTCTGTGGATAAAAGCTTAAGCACGAAATTCCATTAAACAGTTTGCACTTGGCATTAACATTTTTAAAATTCAAATTGAAATGTCGCAAAACAGGAACACACAAGAAAACAACCTATAAATTACAACATTGAAAATGTTTATTGAAATTGATTTTTCTCGGAGTCGAGTTTGGTTCGTTTATTAAAAGTCCTGTATCGTTCTTTATCATTTTTCCCAATACTGGTGCTGAAGATTTTAAGTAAAATCTAACAAATATAAATATTATGCCTTTCTTTATAGACGAAATTAAATGTTGTTCATATCTAATCAATATTTAAGCATCGAAGTAGATGTAGCAATATATAAGATATAAATTGTCATTTCTCTTATGTAACATATTTAGCGATGAAGGTGTTATAACAACTTCAGTTACAAAGAAAATGGTATGGCAAGGGGTTAAATATAAAAAATGTATGCAACGGAAAATCAGCAATTACAAACCTATATATGTAGGTTAAAAGAAATTTACCAGTTTCAACAATTTTATTATAATTTGTAATTGTGTAACTTTGCACTTCTGTGCATAAAAGCTTAAGCATGAAATTCCATAAAACAGCTTGCACTTGGCGTTAAACATACATGTACGTTGTATTTGAAACATTTTATTTTTGGAAGCCCTTTGTTGGATCACACTGCAGTGCATATGTATTGGTATAGTCAACTATATCACTTATCATTTCACTGTCAAATAGTTTTCGAAAATGGGTCACGCGGGAGTAGAAGGAGGGATTGCTAAACAATTTTTTGTGGTCCTGAATTTCTCTTATCCGATGATGATTTGATACTAAATTCATCGTCACTGTCAATAATATTTATGCGTCATCGGGTAAATACTACTAGATGATCTTCATCGGACTCAGAATCTAATAAAGAATCTTCGCATCTATTACCGCTAATGTGTCTAATTCAAATTCGTCTATTACTTTTATGTGATTATTTATCCATATTTTGGGTATATGATATATAACTCTGAAAATAGAAGAAAGCACAAACATTATCCTAAATATACCAAAATCTATCATAACAGCCTACTGTAACCTGAAAGTCACCAAATTATATCACACACAAATAGTAACGAAATGATTATTCAAATTGCAAACAAATAAGTTGTTATTGATATGCAAGCCAAAAACTATTATGTACGCTTTGTTTTGTTTAATAGGTAGAATGTAATAGAATAGATAGAAGCACAAATAATGTAATTTTCACAAGATGATTCCGTTGGTTTGTATCTGCAGACAACTTGCAAGGCATTTAGTTTGATATTTCAGATTGACGGCGCTGCCAACCGTTATCAATATTGTTTTTTGTTACCTCAGAGACATTATACAATTTAGACGTATACGTTATCTTATAGAAAAATTAAAATCATTTGGTAAAATGTCGATATGTTAACATGTAACTTAAAAGTTACACGGTTCCATAGAGAATTAATTTTGTAGATGTTCGACAGTAAGAAAATAAATCATGCGTGTGTCTCTGCAATATGGGTTCTTCCTTCCAATTTTTTTCTTGGAGGGTGTATCGAGTTTACGAGGCTAATCGAATTCATCTCTCCACGGCTAGCTTAGAAGGCGCGACCACGGTCGCGTAAAGTTTTACGCTTTAACATTACTTAAAACAAAGATAAAACATAGTCCGTACTAACTTGTTCAAAAGAGGATTGTCCAACCGTCCTTTATTCCTCTCCTTATTCCGTTCTATTTCGTCCAGCAGTTGGCGCAGCTTGTCAACTCTTACGGCTTCATCCTCCCCCTCCAGATTCTCGTCCTCGTCCTCGTCCTTGTCCTCGTCCTCGTCCTCATCGTTGTCGCCTGGACTTGTTTGTTCCGCTGTGACCTGTTCTGTCCCGGTCATGGTCTCTTCTAGCTCGGCTGTCTATCGCAAATGAAAACGCAATGTGTGGCTGCTATTCATGTAGAACTTTAGAATTACAGCTAAAGCTGTTCCTCAGTTCTTCTTTCTCGATTATTGTATTATGATAGCGCTTTTATTGGAAATCGACGAATATAAACTTCTCCATTGAAGTACGTATCATAATGGCCAATGATAATTATTTAATTTAGAACAGGCTGCTTCGACCTAACCCAGACCTTGACACGCATGGTCAAGGACACTCTCCTATGTAACTTCTAAAAAGACCTAGCCGTCGTTCATTGAAGAAAGTGAAGATTAGAAATTTTTTTTTTGTGAAGATAATTGGATTTTATTTTAAACGAATATCTTGTTTAAAAGTACATATGTTATACAGCTTCCAATTGAAACATCTTATTCTTCCGTTAAACGACTTCTATTTTGTCAAAAATCAATTTTCCCGCGAGCTTTTCGTTCATGTACTAGATAAGAGCATGTGGTACAACAATCTTTACGTGTACAGTGTGCATATGTATTTGTAAATACGAGAGTAAATATAACGAGTTGTTTGCCAAAGAACATACGCAGGAAAGCGAAGCAATTTACTTTTAATAAAATTGCAACTTTTGTATAGTACAAAACAAAGTGCGTGAGGATGTATGTAACCTAAAAAATAATTTATGTAATTCATTTTTTCACGAAATGTTCTTAAATATTACGATTTTTTTAAACTGCTAAATAGACATGATTATTTCACCCTGCAATGGTTGCTGTATATTTTACTTTGCATTAAATACTGAGAACGTTTGCGTTGCTTGAATAAAATTGAGAAATAGTTTTCTCAAACGTACACCAAGGAGGACGGATACGATACGGTCGTATCCGATTAAGCCCTGTTTCTGAAAAATAAGCAGAAACTTTTCTCAGGCGTAGAGACAGGATTCGTAAATTTTAAAATCCTCAGGAGTGCTTTGTACATTACACAGACCACCTTGGCGTCCATTAAGCCACTTAATCGAGTGACCCTGCATTTGAATTTATTGTTCCACTAGAGCACAAGGTAAACGTGACACGAAATGTTCTTAAATTTTTCCAAGAAATCATAAAGCTTGAAAATTGTTGTTTTTCAAATCGCGATAAAGAAAAACTGCTCTGTGATTTCATCGGTGAAATAATATTTACAAGAATAATACTTCTAACTATTTTTCAGAAGAAAAACGCTGAGATAGCTCATTTCTGTCATTTCAGTCTTCTTTTGGACAGCTATTGTCATTTGAATTATCCTCTTTCGAAAAAAAGGCCAACCATTTTGAATGCATTCACTTTTCTATCGATTCGTCATCTCAGACTGCAGGCTCAATAAAATAAAAATTTTTTCCTATAAATTCGAAAGCTGGAATTAAATATCTCGTCCTTCAACAGGAATTTTAACCCTTAGCACTCCAATGGCTCCTCTGAGGCGACACTAAAAATTCTCAGACTATTATTCGAAACAATGTTTACATTACGATGTTTGTATTTAAGAAGCTAGTAAAAATTGAAGTGTTGCATGTACGATTAATAATAACAAATTTGATACGGACAAAAAAAATGAGCCACGTACAATGGAATTATTTTAGGACAAAAAATGTCTCAAGCTAGGAATTAAAATTGCTTGGAATGCAAAGGGTTAATATCATAACATATCACTGGCAATTTTTTAAATATTCAAATGACGCATATACATTTTACATTCACGCATTTGCTTTAAAAGAAATGGATAATACGTTACAAATGGTTTAATTTCACATAGAATATATTGTGATAGCAGGTCTGTAAATATGAAACCGGAATTTGTCCATACATGGCGTTCTTCCAACGCGGAGTCCGAATACTGCCAGAAAGATAGGAAAAAGTACTGGTCAGCGATGTTCAATACTTTAAATAAAACATAAAGTACCGTTTTTCGCAATAAACGCCCAATTTAAAATGAAAAACGACGGAGACTTATTTGTACTGCAAATAGTTACCATCAACTTGCGTCATTGACGCCATTTTCTTGTTTCGACATCTGTTAAAAATTTTCAACCCACAATCATACAAGTTTCGCACAACAGCGTAGTTTTTAACCCTTTGCACTCAAAGCTGTTTCAACTCCAACCCCAAGGCATTTTTTCTGTCCTAGAATATTTTTAAATATTCTAAAATTTAAAATGTGGTTACTATTACTCGTCCTTGCGACGATTAAATTTTTATGAATTTCTTTGACACAAGCATAGCGATGTAAAGATTGTTTTAACCCCTTGGATTGGCAGTTTTCGAATTAGTTATTAAGACTACTCAAGATAGCATAACGGTGACACAAATGCGACTAACCAACTGTTGAACAGTGTTCTCGATCAGTGACTTGACGTTAACGTAATGCACGCCATAATAATCCGCGAGATACCGAGCGACGATACTCTTCCCGGATGCGGGAGGTCCTAGAACGATTACTTTCAGCGGATGCAGTTTCCGAGCTGTTCTGTATTCTTTTACGATAGCATCGATGTTGTCGTGGAACGGTGCATAGTGGTGCCAAGTTATTTTATCTGTAATATATTCGGGCTCGACGTTCAGATTCACAGTCATCTGGTCGTACATCTGTTGCGTGACTTCCGGTAATAAGAAGGCTTCCTCCTGTGGGATTTTCTTCACCTTACCGGTGCAGAGCGCTCTGCTGATTCTCTGAAGATTGCAGAAATGAATGTCGTGTCAACGATGCTTCAGATTCTTACAATAATCTTATAATATTATAATTATACGAGCGCATATAGATTAAAGGAAATGTACAGTATTAGGTTAATTTGTTTTATTAACCCTGTGCACTCGAGTGGCGAGTCTAAGGTGTCACGAAAAATTGGCACACTATTATTTAAAATAATTTGAACACTGCTATCTTTATATTTAAGAAATTGATAAAAATTTAAGTGTTGTAAGAACGAATAACAGTAAAAAAAAGACCCTTTATACATAAGGTGAAATAATTCATGTGGAATGAATATATCCTAAGTCAGAAGAAATGCTCTTTGGTTTTCTAGTTAAAACAGCTTCTAGTGCAAAGGGTTAATCATATCTACCCGGTTTAAATTTTAGGATATAAAACCAATTTTATATTGGTTAATTAGAAAACAAAACAAAATGATAACATATACACTAATCGCAGTTTTTAGTGGAACAAAAGTATTGGCACACTTATAAGTAGCCTGGGGATCTTTATACAAAATAAAAAGGTTCTACGTCACTGTTACAAGATACTGAAATTAAATAAAAATTTCCTTCATCTATTAATAATTTTAATAAATCCTGCACAAAGTCTGTGTCTTAAATCGAAGCCGATAGTGTGCACAGAGTCTCTTAAATTATTAGACGGAAGACGAGTTTGAGTATCCCATTAATTGGTTGTTGAGAAGCCATTAGTTCTGTAGGGATATTTGGTTAATTAATTTCGAAATCCTTGTGTCTGTGTATACGCGCGCGCGAGTGTGTATGTGTATGCGTGTAACTATGCGGTCTGCAAAGTGGTTGATAACGGGATAGATTCGCTAGGTGTCAATTAATAACGCTGAGTCGTGATACCGCGATACCAGACGGTATCGAGATTTAATGGTTGTTCACCGTATTACGATGGAAATGGGCAGGGTAATACTTGATGACGTATGTAGATGCATTATCGTTTCAATGAACTCTCCGTGCCACCTATAAGCTGATAGCTATACGCTTCCTGAGAAGCAAGACACTGGTCGGTCGACAGACCTGCTTCCGCGCAGTTAATTGATTAACCAGCTGGGGAATGAAAAAGAAAAATTGGGGAAACGTGATTAACGACGAGAGGAACCTGACGAGGAGACTGACGACGATGATTGATTGATAAGAAGGGAACGGGCTCTGTTAGGGCCAGAGGAATCGTAACAATTAGAGATGAGTGATACGAATGAATTGATGAAAATACTCGCTGAACCGAAATTAATAGAAACATCAGTGGAACTTCGTGGTTTGTCCGAACGTATCGATTTCCGATGAATCGATTTTACGTACAAAGATGATGACAATGGTTCTTTGTTTTCTTTGTTTCTCGGTAGATTGTAAAATCTGTCGTACTTTGTTCTGTTTGCACGACATCTGCCGAATAAGTAACTGTTCCGCACGAGAAAGAAAAAACGACCATAAAAATCACAATCGGCGTAAAATCCATAAAAGATTTAATCAAATTGCCAAAACCGACTACACAAAAAAAATTTGTATGTATCAAAATAATAAGGATATTAACCCTTTTCGGACGTATTAAATTTGGACATGGGTGTCTTACTGGCCGGAATTAATTTCCGTTGAAATAGCAGTGATACATAAGATGCAAGATTATGAAGAGTAAACAAGAATTCTCCATTGTGTGGAATTTTTCAAAACAGTCTCCAATATGCAGTCCTGGTTTTCGACTGCATGTATCGCAAAAATAATTTGTTTGGCGTCTGCCGCCCTTAATCTTTCTATTGGAACGTACAGAACAATCTTTACTTTTTACGGCTTCACAACGTCGCAATATGTGTAGTTTACCGTTCAGCCTTTCGTCTTTATCTAAGGTCGATGGTCTTCCTGGGTTTGATGATGCTCCATCACGAAAATCACCTACAAATTGGTCCACCGATTTTCGGACGAACATGAAATGTGACATGGGCGTCGTGTTATATCTTTTAGTTGTCACCTTATATAATATGTAACTATTGATTGCACAAACTTTTAATCCCCAGAAAAAATCTTTCTCCACCATTTGCAAGATTTTCTCATGAAACAATATGAACAGCCCTGTCAACACCTTCCATATTCGTATCGTAATTTATAATAAGATTAGGTTTCTATATGTTAACGGTGCCACCTTCTTTCAACCTTCTTTCTATAGTTGTCGTGCCTGAGGAATAGAAGCTGCTTAACATGGTGACTATTCTCTTATCTTTCCACGCCAATAATAGAATATCATCTGATCGACAGGCAGCAACAGTATTACTTTTTGTTACAGCTGGTATTTTTTATCATTGCTGGTATATATTGCTGATAGGAACACCGCATTAGTTCGTGAATAGGTCCAGTAGATATTTATATTTTTGCAGATCAATTGTAAACTGATACATGGATAAATTCAGTATAATATTATCACGGTTTCTTGTTGTGGTGGCTGAGAGCAGACATACGACCGCAAAGGGTTAAGATTGTTGAAAATTTTTTGGACAGTTAAAACATTGTACTTAATACTGTATATTTTGTTTCTTTCGTATTGTTCATGCAAACATTGAATAAAACATTATTTACGCAAAAATTTCGTATGTGTGTTCAATTTTGCTCTTAACTATATGAACAGTTAATTTTGAAAGTGTCTTAAGTCCATTTATGTTCGAATCGAGATATTGAAGAGTTTGCATTGGTTTAAATTTAAAAATATGGGTAACAGATAGAATAACAGAATAATATTTTTAGGTTTCTAAAGGTATCAAATTTACCATCTCAATTAACCATAATTAACATTATTGAAGAAATAATATGTTTTTGATGGCTATCAATGGACTTACGCCATGTTCAAAATCAATGAAACGACGTTTTCAATTCTTAAGAAAGCACAAGTCTATAGGAAAAGTAAATTTCCCTTGAAATTAAAATAAATGTATACACTTTTATGTTATAAAATCAAAAAAATATTCGACTTTCATTCTTTGTTAAATAATTTTTACAGTAAAATTAATATAGTTTTATTAATTATTATTCAGTCTTCTCCAGTTTGTGTACGCGGGAGGGATTTAAAATAACTGTGGTGTGCAGGTGGTATATAATGTAATAAATCCATTAAGTCCTTATATTTTAGGTTCGTGAGTGGTCTCGGTTTTTTGTATAGTGATGCCAACTGAATATTATTAATGTTTTTCGGTCTTCCCCGTTACGGTAGTAAATCCAATGTTTTGAATGGTGCATCCTCGTTCATTGTCGTTTCATAGAATAACTTATATGAATCGCTTCTCAAAAATCTCATCCAACATATTTTAAACCAATTTTCTCTTTCACCATCAGTATTTTTTAGCCTTTTAAAAATCGCATTTTCTGTGGACAGGCACTGTTCCATTGTTTAAAACAAATTCATTGCACATTGATAATTCAACTGGTACTTTGATAATTAAACATAAAGCTGCAATCTCATAAAATTTTATTGCATAATTATTTTCCATATCCATTTGAAACTCTCACAATGGGACTTACGCCACTTTCAAAATAAACTTTTTCATCGCTTTATTAACCAGCAAATTTTCGTGTTACAAAATCTTAATGATTTTAAATATATTAGTAACAAGTTGTCTCAGAATGAAAAGATCTTGTAAAAATGTAACTATTATGGTAGCTGACTTGATTTTTTTTTTAAATGGACTTACGCCACTTTCAAAATAAACGGCTCATATATAGACGAGCCAAAGATTAGCATTGACAACACAAACTACCTGTCGCAAGCGGAACACGCTCTAAATAGTCAAGTTTAAGTCTCGAACGCTTCCTTATTATAAACTTTCTAATTCAAGGTCGAATCGCGACGCATGACTGAACCCACCTTCGTGTCAACTATAACGTATAGAGGATAAAAATACATGGTTACATTTAAAAGTGATAAAAGAAGGCTCCGTCACGCCTAACGATGACTCCGGGAAAAAAGTGTCTGGATGGTGGGAAAACTTTTTTCAACATTTTTTCCTATCTTCGCTATTTCTTCTGCCTCGGCGTGGCGATACTAAAACGTCCCATGTCTGCTTGACTCAGTCTGCACAATCCCATCAACGTTATTGATTCAATGGCAGATGATGCACGGAACGGTACACAAAGAGTGGCAAATTTCGTTGTACAATGTGTAACCGTGACTCGGTCACAGAATATATTTATAGCTATATTGCATGAGGCAATGATTTTAAATATAATCTCTGGAATTTAATATTAGACATTGGGGAAAACGCATTCGATATTTCGAAAGTGAAAGGAACTCTAGAAATGCATCTCGCAATGCATAAGCATTCGAAATCAAATACCTTCGACTCCATTGAACGAATAAACTCTATATTTTTTATATTAATCCTTTTAGTACCGAACGATGATATATCGTCGTTCGCAACACTTGTGAAAAGTGCCAACGACGATATATCGTTGCGTATTCAATGGCGCATTACTATTCGCATTGTGAGCGAACTCTATCTCAAAATAAATTTATAAACGTTATAAATGGTCTAATTTCATTGCGAAAGAATTAAAAAAATTGTTTTTGGGGTTTAACTTGTTAGATAAAAAGGTTCGCTCTATGAAGGTTCTGGTATTCAACACAGTCCGCTTACCAGCAGTCGTTTGGCTGCCGCACTTCGTGGTCAGATCCTCAAGAAACCAAATCCCTAAATTTTGGCAATGCGAATTACGAAAATGTAATATTTATACTTCATACTATGTGATCTACATAAAACTGTAATCAAACGATGATTATTTTAATGTACTAATATTGTTTGTAGAAGAGAAACTCATTTCTATGTTTTTTCATAACGCTTTATATTGATGTTATTCGCATGGTTATTTAACGATGATTATTTTTATGTGCAAATATTGTTTGTAGGAGAGAAACTCATTTCTACGTTTTTTCATAATACTTTATATTGATGTTATTCGTAGGGTTTTCAACAAATATCAAAATACAATTAGCATTACTTTATTCTTTCTTTATTTCGTAACATGCTGCGTTTTGAATTTTGTAAATATTATTCTTAGTTTGGTTTTTTTTCAGCTTTTTATCAAACCTTACCGAATTCGGTAAATTATCTCGGCATTCTTCGCATAGGTACGATACTTCCGCTCGGCACTAAAAGAGTTAATGTGGGATCAGCGGCCCTCAGACCAAAAATACGTAGGAAATTAGGAAAAATAGGAGGGCACCGTGGATCAGTGCGTTAGTCGATCGGCTACGACTAGGAATCCATGATAACGATTGTCTCTTTTTTTCCAACTATCTCTTCGGTTGTTCGGAAAATAATTTCGCTTTTTTTTTGTGAAAATGAAAGACAATTTTCGTATGATGAACAAATATTTTACTAAATTATATATTGGCCATTCTGATCCAATACCTTTTGCCATCTTTCTGGTAGTAGCATGATTCCACGCTCATCAAATTTTTGGTCTTTCCTGGCAAAAAACTGATCGAGGTGGTTTTTGATCTCCTCATTTGAAGTGAAGGTTTTACCGTCTAAAAAATTTGGCAGTGACCGGAACAAATAATAATCCGAAGGTGCCGGATCTGGAGAATATGGTGGGTGTGGCATTGTAATCCATTCAAGCTGTAAAAGCTTTTGGCGAGTGACCAAACTTGTACGAGGTCTCGCATTATCTTGGTGGAACATTACACCTTTTCTGTTGATTAATTCTGGACTTTTCTGTTGAAGTGCATCATTCAGTTTGTCCAGCTGACGACAGTAGACTTCCGAATTAATTGTTGTGTGATCCGGTAAAAGCTCAAAAAACGTTTTCTTTAAAATCCCACCAAACAGACAGCATCACCTTTTTTTGATAGATATTGGCTTTGGAAATGCTTTGAGCCGGTTCATCCTTTTTGCTCCATGATCTCTTGCGTTTGGCATTGTTATATACAACCCATTTTTCGTCTCCAGTAATGAAGGGCTTCAAAAATTGATCATTTTCGTGACGTTTGAGAAGCGAATCACAGACGTCAAAGCGACGACACAAATTTCTCTCCGTGAGAGCATGGGGAACCCATATATCGAGCTTTGAGGTTAAACCCAGGCCTTTCAAGTGGTCATAAACAGTTGAATTTGATAAATTTAACCTCTCACCGATCTCACGTGTTGTTATTCGCCGGTTTGCATCAACTAATGCCTTTATCGTCTCTTTATCAGCTTCAACCGACCTTCCAAGACGTGGTGCATCTTCCACATCAAAATTGTCGGATCGAAATTTTGCAAACCAGTTCTGGCACTGGCGTACTGCCAACACATCTTCTCCATACACATCGGTTAATTTCTTTCTGGCTTGAACAGCATTTTTACCTTTTCTATAGTAAAAAAGTAAAATATGACGAATATTCTGCTTATTGCTCTCCATATTTAAAAGGGCACCAACCAAAAACTACTGCGTAGAATCAATTGGACTTTTTCACACAGAAGCCTTGCTATATCAGCTCTCAAAACATATAATGATTATGCGGCTTAAGTGTGAAGTTGGGTGCAAAGAAATACAATTAAATCCTCTGTTGGGAAAAAACGAAATTACTTTTCGTACAACCCAATACATTAATTTTTGTTAAAGAATAGAGCTCTCCTTGCTTTTGAGAAGACTATTGATCAGTCATTTATAATTACCATAAATCGTGTGAAGAAACTTACGTTGAAAACAGAGTCTAAGAAAGACTCTTTCTAAATTGTACCAAGTGCCAAATATTATAGGGCATTAAATAATTATAATGTTATTCTCATGTATACCATTACCTTAACAATAGAACTTTGAGTAGGTGACTTCGGTTCCACTGCCAGAATGTAATTCAACGGAGGCCAACTTTGCAATACGGTGCTTACAACCCTGCGAACCACAGAGAACAAAAGCTAATTACTAAAGTGTAAAACTCGTATATAAACTGCATATATCATTAGTCAAGTAAAACTTTTACACACAAAGTATAATACCAGATGTAAAATAAAGTTCATGTTTGTGGTGCTGTATTATAGGATGTTGCCATTCAACGATCAAGAATAAACTATTTTATTGTTGTAATTGTACCATATAAGTACTAATACAATTTTTACTTTATTTTCAGCCAAAGATATCCGCTAATTACTGTAACTAAAAATAAACTACTGCAAGTAAGAATATACATAAAAATCCGCTGTTTAGCTATAATACTGTCAATTGACATTCAGTTCTCCTCAATTGAAGTCGGTTTTAAATATTTCTAAATATTTTCTTTTAAATCTGCTTCTAATTAGAGAAAACCCGTAAAAGAACAATTAAAAGGTCATGACCAAACTATCATCATGATAATTTTACTTGACAAGTTTTGGCAAACAACTGGAACATATTCGTAACGCTACGATACATTCGTAGTGTAGATTAAATATCAAGATGCTATCCGAATCTTATCGATGCCATCGAAATATGTATTGTACTTTGAAGAACAATCGATCTTATACGCCCATTTTTTACCAAATCGAAGGAAATAAGCAAAGCGTAGCATATTAAACCTCCCCCCTCCAACCCCCACAATATTCGGCACAGTCACCCCGTTCATCACGTGTTGCATTCTCACGTTTTCGATAACCTGATAAAAAATTTTGCAAACAGTGGTTGGATAGTAATTGTGTTATAATAACTTGTAATATAAAATTAGTAAAAAACTTTGCGTTTAATAAACAAATTAGGATCACTTCAACTATTTTTAACAAGGGGATCTCTCGATCCCCGTCATTGCTAAGTTTACGGCATTCGTTCAAAAGCACGCATTCTATTTCTAAATTTATGATTTTCGAAATTGAAGTGTTCAATGAAGAAAGAGCACAAACTTGTACTTATTGTGACTATGCGGATTTTAATATGTATTATGTATAAATTCGAAAGCATACATTGCATTAACTTCAGTGTTTTAGTTACCCTTGACCCATGTGGCGATGTGACTCGCGAATCAATGAATCCATCACCGCTTGTGCTGCCGCGCGATTTGTAGTGGACCATTCGATTTTAACCAAGCTTTTTGTAAACCGGGAAATATAGAAAGTGAATCGAGTACTGAATTTGCACGGAAAGAAGCGAATTTTTAGAGAGCAAAAATTGATTTGCAAGTCAACTTAATGTAAAAAATTAAGAAAACTAAACGTTCAGAAAAATTATTTAAGAAAATTGGACTTCTTTATTTATGCATCTATTCCGTTCTATTTTCGAAGTAATATGTCGAAGAATTTGTAATAAATTGACAAATAAATTTAGTTAACATAAAACATGAGAATCGCATGATTTCATCTGATTTGTGAAAGAAATGTACGTAAACTAATTTTTCAAACGTTATAAGAATCTATGTACCAACATCGAATCATGACCTCCTATTTTAGAACGCTTAAGGGTATATTACTATATCTTTTTTAGCAAATACGTTTTTATTATTGTATTACTTTTCATTAAATAATACCTTAATGTAAGTGTCCTTTTCCCATCTAATGCCTCAATTTTAAGGATGTATCCCCGATTCAACCAATTTAGTTCTATAGATTCGTATTGTTAAAAACTTGCTATAAATTAGGATAGACACATTTTCGTTATTTTTACAAATTCATATAAAATAGTCATTTTAGTGTTCCGTAAATCTAATCTCATCAAAACAATAATGGTTTTAGGTCAAAAACGGGTTAATTAATCATTAGCAATGATTAATTTCTTGCCGACTTCCATCAGAGTTTCAACCGTGCGACAAGCCAACCTAAATCCCAGTTAACAAACCGAACGCATCCATGCAACTGCACAATGAAGCGCGCGACGCGTTGCTCAGTGACGAACGCGTGGCACGCGAGCGTGTTTATCACACGATTTGTCCGTCGTGAAAGTGCAATAGACGTTCTAGCCAATTTCAGTTTAACGTCCAGCCGGGATTAACAATACAGCGAGTAATTAACCCTTTCGCTACGGCGAGCCTCGCCACGGAGTACTTCATGTAGAACGAAGCACAATGCCGAAAGCGGGAACATTAAGCGCGCGTAGTATTCAGCATTCGGGGTGTTACGTCGTAACAACATTATACAGGGTGTCCCAAAAGTATCATAACAGTGGAAAAGAGGAGTTCCTAAGGTCGTTTGAAGCAACTTTTTCCGTTGTGAAATTCAATCTGCGACTTCGTTTACAAGTTATTAACGAAAAATCACTGGCCAATGAGAGAAAAACGCGGGAACTAAAACGTGCTCAGTCCAGCGCGGTCGAACCGTCCGCCGGCCAGACGCGTGATCAGAAGTGAAAGAACAAGTCAGAGAGTGCGAACTTTCCGATTTTGTTTTACTACGCGACGATAATAATTTGAAGAGAAACACTGTTCATTCTTATTTCAGAATGTCTAAAGAATAATTACTAATTTTTCAGATCAGAAATAATAAACAATTTAGCCGTGTCAACCGTTTTAATTTTCTGGTATGCATGACATCTCACGCGTACCATATGAAATTTTTATATGATACGTACTATGAAGATAAACAATAAGTAACCCCGTCGAAATACGTGAACGATATTTTAATTTAAATAATTCGGTGTCCGAACAGAATTCAACGAACGATTCGCAAAACTAATTTAATAACAAAAAATCGCGTTAAAGAACATGCAGGATATGTGTGTTTAAGAATTGTTAAAGAGTGTCATTAACAGTAAACTCACCCATTCAGTTGTAAATACACTGTTTGGTTGGAAATATGGACAGCAGGACAGTGCGTTGACTCGTTACAGTGTATGCTGAATTGATCAGCTGATTCCTATTTGATGGCGACGAACGCAGGTAGTAGACGAAGGCAGCCTATCCCAATGTTCACTTTCATTGTACTATCATTAACCACTGATACCGTAACTTATTTAATAATATTTAAGATGATATTCCTTCGTTTGAATGTATGGTTCTGAAAAGAGCCGATTTTAAAAAGAAATACCTAACGCAATGCCTCAAACACACGTTTCGCACAATTTCTCCAATCCGTTGTTCACACGGCACAAGAACATTTAAAAAGATATTATGCAAACTGTGGAAGACTGGCGCGATGGTCCTGTTTTCCTACAAGAGAGCTTGTAAAACAAACTGAAAGAGGACAGAGAAATTTCTTGTCCTGAAAAACAGAAAAGGAAAATACATTCCTCTCAAGAATCGTTTTCGGAGTAAGTCGTCGCCTGTGAGGACTTTCAAATGACCGGGTTCCAAAATCTACACTTTGTCATATTTACGACCCATCCTTGAGACCCGGTCGCATGTGGCACGCACTCGGAACAAAGCCCAGTCGAGAACAATGTATCGCGTCCGAATGAAAACATTTGTAACTCTCTAGGATGAAAACAAAATTTTCACGACCATCGCGCCAGTCTTCCACAGTTTCTTCCGATGGAAAGAACGTCGCGAGCGCGTTATTGCATTATAATATCTTCTTAAATGTTCTTGTGTGGTGTGTGCGGTGTGAGAAAATGTGTGAAACGTGTGTTTTAGGCTTTGTGTTAGGTATTTATTTTTAAAATCGGCTCTTTCCAGACCCATAAATTTAAACGAAGGAAACATCGTCTTAAATATTATTAAATAAGTTATGGTATCAGTGTTTAGTGATAGTGCAATGAAAATGAACATTGGAATAGTCTGCCTTCGTCCGCTACCTGCGTTCGTCGCCATCGAATAGAAATTAGCTGATCAGTTCAGCATACATTGTAAGGGGTCTATGCCCTGCTCACATTTCCAACCATGCAGTGGATTTACAACTGAATGGGTGAGTTTACTGTTAATGACACTCTTTAACAATTCTAAAACACACACATCTTGCATGTTCTTTAACACGATTATTTATTATTAAATCAGTTTTGCGAATCGTTCGTTGAATTCTGTTCGAACACAGAATTATTTAAATTAAAATATCGTTTACATACTTTGACGGGGTTACTTATTGTTTATTTTCACAGTACATATCGTATAAGAATCTCATGCGATACGCGTGAGATGTCATGCATACCAGAAATTTAAAACTGCTGACACGGCTAAATTGTTTATTATTTCTGATCTGAAAAATTAGTAATTATTCTTTAGACATTCTGAAATAAGAATGAACAGCGTTTTTCATAAAATTATTATCGTCACGTAGTAAGAAAAAATTTGGAAAGTTCGCGCTCTCTGAGTTGTTCTTTCACTAAAACGCAGCTCGATGCCCCGCTTCTGATCGCGCGCCTGGCCGGCGGACGGTTCGAGCGCGCTCGACCGAACACGTGTTAGTTCGCGCGCTTTTCTCTCATTGGCCACTGATTTTTTGTTAATAACTTGTAAACGAAGCCGCAGATTGAATTTTCGCAAAGGAAAAAGTTGCTTCAAATGACTTCAGAAACCCCTCATTTCCCGTTGTTATTTTGCGACACTGCACAATTTGAGCACCCGGTATATTCCTACAAGTCAGCGCATTGGAAATCGCCAGCAATAAACCACCCCTACGTCCAACACCTTGCGATTAGGCGCAACTGCCAAACCGAACGTTTACCTGCGATCGCGCTACTTGACCAAACTACCATCGATTGTGATTGCTGTGCTTACATGAACCATTTTCTGTATAAACACTGTACACTTTTCACACTCTAATCGATTCACATTTCAAACGTTACTGATACAACTTCAACTCAGCAAAACCAGTCGTTTGTAAATCCGTATTATTTTCGTAAGAAAAGTCAGTACGTCGGAATTATTAAAGTCAGTTCTACATTCTAACAAGTCTTGTGTCTTTATAAGATTGTTTGCACCACCCCTAAATATCGGGCCTCGTTAAGTTAAGCGCTCGAAGCGCAAGGATAAATAGAAAACGTTCAAACTAAACGATTTACTATTTGTGCGCTCAAAACATGAGGCCAAGTCTATAAATTTATTATGTATTTGAGACCCAAGTGTCAATGAAAGAACAATGTTGAAAAAAGTCTAACATCGCAATAGCGTTTGCAAATGCTTGCAAGCAGAAGTAAGTGAAGCGATAGCATTTGCCTTAACTTTTGGATCCACTTTTGTGGGCGGTGACTATAGTCACCGGTTGTGTATAAATGGCACCTCGTGGTCGGTGACTATGGTCACCCGTCGTATGCGGGTGCTGTTTTGTGACAGGTGACTATAGTCACCCGTGGTAGCGAAAGGGTTAATGCAGTGTGCCGCGAAATTTCATCGTTCACCACTAACGTGATCAGATCGCGCACGTGCAACAGGGGGATTTTGTTGGTTCCAGTGCCAAAAATCGGCAGGTACGGCTCGTTCTGCCAGGCCCTCTTGAACAAATAGTGCAAAGGCCCCTCCTCGTCTCCATAGGTGATTCCACAACAGATCACCAATGTCTTCAATTTCTTCTTTAGATTCAATCTCTTTTTCGCTACGACCACGTTCTTCTCGCACTGTATATGCTCTTTGAAATTTGGATGCGGTTTCCGTTTCCGGTAGTACTCCTCGGTGAAGGCTAGCTTCGGATCTTCCGGATCCAACGGCTTGGTTAAGGCCCAGGTCATCACGGAGGATATCAATACGAAGTACCGCACGTCCTCGCTACGCCTAAAAGCCTTCGGCGCCTCTTGCTCCATTCGATCTAATTCTCTTATGATCCCTGAAAGGTGCCAAGAATATGAAACCGCCTGGGAAATGGCCATTAACACGTTTTACCTTGTACTGCCAGCTGCGAGTCACGCGCATTTCGCTTAATTATCAGAAAGCTAATAATAAACACGATAGAACGTGAACCAGCGTTAAGGAGTAATCAATTATTCTGTGATTACTTTTGTGAATGATCCGGAAAAGTAATCGTGATAATCGTAATCGTTCAACTAATCTGTACTAAAGTCAATAAGTACGTACGATTATATTGGATAGCCTGACTAATAAAAAAGGAACTTTTTAAATATTTTTTATTTGAGCCACGCACAAAAAATTTTAAAGACGCATCTGGTAGATCTATGATAGTTATACGCATGTAGAAAAATTCATTAAAATCGATCGACGTACACACAAGCTAAGTGCCATCGAAAATGATGAAAATCGCAATTTTTCACGATTATTGATCAGTTTCTGCTTAAACTACAGAAATGCTTACATCTTCCTACGCGTGCCATTTTTTCCCGCGTCAATCGATTTCGGTGAGATTTTCAGCATGTGTATAACTAACACAGTTCTAAAAAACGCATATTTTAAATTTTCATTACGAGTTGAAATAAAAATATTTAAAAAAATGTCTTTTCTACTTTCCCACGTAATTTCTACCAATTAGAATTATTTCAAAATTATTTTTGCACATCATTTAGTAAATCAATGCTGCTAGTTGCTCCAGAAAAGTCAAGTCGTTTGGTTCAATTTTGAAAAAGTTATTTAGGTTTGAAGAGTGTCCGAATACTTTCGTGCGCTACTGTATATCGGGAAATACTAATCAAATTGTGTTATATTGACGCGCAATTGAGAGGTGACATTTGAGTCTACAATTTTCATGCAGACAGTTTTATATTTTGTTAATCGTATCGAAAGTAATATTAGTGTAAAAATGGGTTAAATTTCAGAAAAAGATCACTATGTTTTGCAATTTTACTACGAAAAAGGCAAAAACGCTGTATAAGCCCGGGAAAAAATTAGTGGAGTTTACGGTCAAGAAGCTTTATCAAATGCAACAGCATATAGATGATTTGCTAGCCTCCGTTATGGAAATTTCGATATTAAAGATGCACCTCGCTCTAGTCCATCAATCACTGAAAAAGTCGTTGAAATAATGCAAATGGTTGAGCAAGATCGACATATAAGCAGTCATGAGATTGCTAGGGAACTAAACATTCACCATTCAACCGTTTTGGATCATTTGCAGAAGGCTGGATTAAAAAAGAAGTGTGGGTGTCTCATGATTTAACAGAGAAAAATTTAATGGATCGAGATTCCATTTGCAAATCATTGCTCAAACGTAATGAAATCGAAACATTTTTAAAAGATTAATAACGGGCGATGAAAAATGGATCACATACGACAACAATGTGCGGAAAAGATCGTGGGCAAAGGCCGGCGAATCATCAGGACAGTGGCAAAACCAGGATTAACGCCAAGAAAGGTGATGCTGTGTGTTTGATGGGATTCGAAAGGAATGGTCCATCACAAAGTGCTACCGCCGGGTCAAACGATTGATTCTAATCTCTACTGTCAACAATTAACCAGATTACAGCTGTTAAGACAAGGAAGTCTAAACATATTAGACCGTTCACGTTTTACCTGCAGACACCCGTCGCCGAACCTCCGTCACCACCGACCGGGAAAACCCGCGCTCCCACTACCCTTAACACTTTAAGTGCCGAACCGACGATCTCAAAAATCCAACAAAATCGAAATAATTTATTTAACAAAGCAACAATTGAAAACCTAAAATTTTCTTGATTAGAAGGCTGCATTAAAACTTGGCAGAGATTTTGTTTTATTAATCAGAACAATTCTGTTGAATGCTGCGGACAAAATTATTTCCAAGAGTATAGAAGAGCTACCCTAATACAGGCAAGCTCGTGCAAATGTACGAAGAATAACAATATGGAAAAAATACATCATTTTAATTCCGTATCATCTGATGTTTCCACTACATCGTTATTCTATATTGATCATCTATATTGATACCTATTTAAGAATTGTTGTTAGCATATCAACCACACACCGACATCTTTATGATTTACTGACAGAATGTAGAACATTTAGTAAACATTTGCTCGCACAAGAAAATACTCCAAGTTCCAAGTAAAACAAGTTCCGTAAGAGTCTTGTTACATGCTATGTACAACGGCTCGCGAAAGTACTCGGACACTCTTTAAATCTAAATAACTGTTTCAAAGTTCATACCAAACGACTCGACTTTTCTGGAGCAACTAGAAGCATCGATTTACTAAATGATATGTAAAAATTATGTGAAATAATTCTAATTGGTACAAATTACATGATAAAGATAAAAGATATGTTTTTAAACATTCTTATTTCAACACGTAATGAAAATTTAAAACATGCGTTTTGCAGAACTGCGTAAGTTATACGAACGTCATTTCGTTATACGAAATCGATCGACGCAAAAAAGAGTGACACGCGTAGCAAGATGTAAGAATTTGTGGTGTTTAACCCTTAGCATTCCAAGCAATTTTAATTCAAAAGTCGAGATACTTTTTAATGTGAAATAGTTTCATTGTGTATGGTTCATTTCCTCTCTTGCATATAAAGTTTGTTACTATTAGTTGTACGTGCAACATTTCAATTTTTACCAACTTCTTAAATGCGAACATAGTGATGAAAAAGCTGTTTTAAATAATAATATGGCAAGTTTTAGTGTCCCTCAGGGGCGCCATTGGAGTGCGCCTAAGGGTTAAGCTGAAACTGACCAAGAATAATGAAAAATTGCTATTTTTACCGTTTTCTATGGCACGTAGCTCGCGAATACGTCAATCGATTTCAATAAATTTTTGCTGCGTATGTAGAACTTATTAAAAAGTTTTAATATGCAGCTCAAATAAAAAGTATTGAACAAGTTCTTCCTTTATTTGTTATGTGATTCATATTAAATGCAACATTTTCAAAATCCTTTTCGCATATCATTCGGTAAACAAATACATCTAATTGTTCAAGAGAAGTCAAGACGTTGGGTCCAATCTTTAAAAAGTTATTTAGATTTAAAGAGTGTCCGAATACTCTTGTGAGCCATTGTAAAGGGTTTTTCAATAAGGACATAACAATTTTGTATCTCAATAAAACACAGAATAAATAAGATATTG
>CM052099.1:3564870-3591057 GCA_028453745.1 Agapostemon virescens
GCAATCGGTGAATTTTTTATTCAAATGGATAGAAGTTTCTTCCTTGCCGCGGAAGAAACTCGTTACATTTTCCTGGTAAAATGCAGTATCCGTTTAACAGGAGTATAGTCGCGATTCGATCGATGCACCGTTCCAATGTTGCACGAGAACCCTGTTAAATGTTTGTAGTGTACAGTTGACGACAAATAATTAACGAGGTACTCTTCCAGTGATGAGGGTTGAATGATTACTGATTTATTTTCTTTTAAAATGGCGCGAGTTCGAATCGAGAAAATGTTAAGAGAAGCGTGAGGTAATTCGCAAACATGTTAGACCTGCTTTGTATGCAAATATGAAGTTTTATAAAAAGCATATTTCCTTGTGCAGAAGCGTTTACAATTGAATGCACTCATTGATTTATATAAATAGATCAGCATTTTCAGAAAAGGTATGTAAATATCTACAAGCTTATATTTTTGGTTATATTAGTACTATATTTTAAGTGTCATAATCAGGCTGCAGATTTAATGCATTTATGGCGAAAATGAAAACGTGAAATAAAAACTGTAGGATTATTAGAAAAATGTAAATAGATCATTCTATTACGCTCGTCTTATCAACTTAAACAATTTTTATTCTCCATAAAGTTTCGCTGTCTAGTTATAATTTCATGAACAAAAAGGATAGTAAAACGACAAGCTGTGGTTCATTTTAAAACTCGAAGTTTCTTTTTTGCAACGACACCGTAAAACTTAAAGGATCATTTTTTGGGGGTGTATTACAAAGTTTACAGCTATACGGTGTATATGTCACAACGATTTTACACGAACGTACTTACTCCTCAATTTCTTTTTATAAAACAATTAAGAAAGATAGTACATCGAGTTTTAAGAGATTTTCCGTAAACTTCATCTCTAAACGAATTTTCTAATGCCTTTAGAGACATTCGAATTTGCAACAATTTCAAAAGAAAATTTAATCTTTTTGTTCGTATTATTGAGCTACGAATAAACAATGTACCGTTAACTTTCCAACATATGGTGCACTTTTCAAGATGAAAGTCGAAACAGTGCCGACATATGGACTATACCTAATTCCTAATTAGGATTGCATTAACTTGCGAACAAAATCAGTGCACACTTTCCATATGTTTCAATATTTAAGAGTTTGATACAAGATCGTCTGATGTGTATATAATTTTGTTATTTAATTCCTGTTGAACACGTTTGCGAAGTGAACAGTACGAAATACCATTTTAAAATTTATAATCAAGCACTACGAAGAAAATTTACAACGTGCCTTTTATAAATTAAAGAATTTTATATACATATATAAAGTTTTATCCATACATATTGTAAGATGTAAACATTTTTTAATTTAGATTCTGCGGTTTAGTTAGATCACATTTTCTTACAATATTTCTCATTTTCAATAAATCCCACTTCGTAGTGACATAATAGAAATAGAAAAAGCTGCTTCCAAATTCTTGTTACAGACACAGATAAGAAACTTAAAAATTTTAATCTTTGTTTCTTTTTTACAATTGCGACTAATAGTACTTTTAAAATTTATATTTTTTGCGCGTTATGTAGTAAATTAATCCTTCTAACATCTCAAAGCAAAAAATCGAATTGTTTTGTACAATTTTAAAAATGTTATCCATTTTGAACTCTACAACTACCGAACCAGTCAAAATGACTGGTACTTAAAAGTTTCGTTTACAATTACTGAAGTTATAAAAAGATTTTCACCAGAAAGTTTCGAATGAATTTCTTCATTAAAGCAGAAATTTGCGATAAAAATTGTACGAGATCTGAATGGACAAAGCAATATACATCGGTTGGATTTATTACTCGATAGTTCTAGCGTTAAAGGGTGTACGAGTACTTTGTACACCGATTGTAGTTCTCCGAGTAAAACATTCTTATAGTTTACAAAAATCCACGTCCGCGAATGTTTAAATCGAAGATCTTAACTCGGAAAATATGGTAAGAGTTCAACGAAACCGTTCTATCAAGGAAGCACTAGAGATTATTTGAAAATATCTTACTAGCCTATCCTGCTCTCCTTAACCCACCTGTGTTATTATTTACATCGTTTCCTTTTCCTTATTGCGGCTATAAAAAAAAGGGGTCAAACGTTTAAATAAATATATAATTTCTCAGCGTATGTATCCCAAGCATGCTGCGTTGTACCATCGTTAAAAAAAGATCGGACATGTAGGCACGTTAAAGGGGAAGTACCGTAACTAATTCAAAATCGATACCATCGGGGTGTTCTCTCGATTTTTCCCCGCTTTTCGCGTTGCACCGATAACCTAGACATTATACCATAATTCTCGGCCACGAGATTGAAAGTTCAATGCTAAACGCTGTCAATGACTGATAAATCGCGCACGGAACATTGTTTTCTGATAATAACGCGATAAAATAGTGCTTACGTCTGCCAATTTTGCACCGTGGTAGCTGTCAATATGATTGATGAACACTCGCCATGGTTTGAATACGGGTTCCTTCGGTTTGTCGTTTGCGAAATTGTCTTCCGACTTTCCGAGTTTTTCTTGAACCTTCACGTTCATGGTTCCGAAAGTACTTTCGTCAGAAAGTAGTTTTCAATATTTTAGTAATCTTTCTACAGATATCGTATCTTCAGATTCACTGTCATCAAAGCTGTTTAACGTGAATATGTGTCGTTGAATCCGTTTAACAAATTCACTCGCAGCTACAGTCAGTCGTGATAGTCTCTGCCAGGACAGTAAATGTTAAACCGGAAGTTGCCCATACGTGGCTCCAGCTGTCAATGCAGTTACCGTAAGACCGCGTCATTGACGTCATTTTCTTCTTTTTACATCTGATAAAGATTTTCAATTCACAACCATGCAAATTTCATACATCAACGTAATTTTTAATTGCGTTGAACATGTCGAATTGTCTGCCAAGATACTACCATTTGCGGACAGCATTGATTTTCTGTTATCATTTTACACTAGAACTACCAAACCAGTCATTTTGATTGGTCCCTACTTATTTCTTTCATTCATTCATTTCATTCATTCAAAATCATGCATGATTTTCCGATGTACTACTTTAACACTTTGACTGCTATGTTACCCATATAGGGTAACAGAATTATTAGTCCATGCTTAAAAATAAATGTGTACGTTAATGTATTCGTTGCATTCAATTTAGTTGATATCTGAAGAATACAAGAAGATTGATAGATAACTATATGTCATACATTTAAAGTTTTTAATCGCTGCTTCGTTAAATAAATTACTTTAATTTTATGGAATTTTTGAGATCGTCAGTTGGGCAGTTAATGTGTCAATGAACCACATGTTACAACAAAAATTGGATGAAGTTTAAATAGATGCAGTCTTGAATACTATCACAAGCAATGTATATCATTAGATTTATTGTTCGATAGTTCTAGCGTTAAAGAAGACTGCTGCAGAATCGCATCGAATGCTTGTCGAAGCAGTGATTTTCACGTGAGACACGAATAACGTGGAAGACCAGCGAAAAAGTTTGAAGACAGCGTATTGCAAGCATTTTTGGATGACGTTTAAGCGTAACAACAGAAAGACAGCAGAAAAGTCGAAGCACCACTTGCGAAATGCTGCTCACCAGGTAGAAAGGAAAGTCGTTTCTACTAGGACAACGATCCGAAACACAAATCGAGAATAATTCAGGAATATTTGTTGTATGCTTGTCTAAAAGTGCTACATCCTCCACTACAATCACCGGATTTAAATCCAATTGAGAATTTCTGGGACTTATTGGATCGTAATATTACGACAACGCCTATAAAAACAAAAGAAGAATTAAAAATACGACTGACGGAAGAGTGGAGACGCATTACTCAAAATTACTCAAGTAAAGTAATTTCAAATATGCTGACACGGTTGCAACATGTTATTAGACAACAGGGATATCCTATAAAATATTGAAATTATCATAATTTTGTTCTTATGTATTTTTAAATAGGAAAAAGCGTTATGTAATGTTAAGTGTCCGTATATTTTTACGATACCAATATTGGGTCTAATTTCGTTTGTGATTTATTATGTGGAAAACAATAAAAAGTAAAGTAACTAATTTTACATATTTGTAAACTAGAATATGTGCTTCAACGGATCAGAAAATTCGATAAACACGTATGAAATAAGTATGTAAAAACTTTAATTTCGCAAAAACCATAGTGTCCGAATATTAAAACGAGTAACTGTAGCGTTAAAATCGTCTAATTGCACGGATTGTCGATGTGAAAAACATTCGTATGTAGGTAAGTACACAGCACCCCATTCGACCTCGACGCCTACGCAACGTAGGGATGCGAGGGTCAAGGCTGGAGGGACACCCATGCCAAAGATAAAAAAACACCGCGGCAAATCGATAATTGAACCTGGTCGACGGGAGACCATGAATCTCCGAATAAAAGCCATTGCTGTTTGTTCCGGAACGGAGCAAATGATCCTGCTTTTCGAACGGTGATTTGTTCTAATCGATTTGCCTCGCACAGCCAATGGAATTGGAGGACTCGATGGAAAAGCGACGCAGAAAGATACATCTCTATATAAATTTTCCATGCTTCGCTGAATGAATTTTTCTGAGAAAGTGATTTTTCTCAATCTCCTCCGGCTTCCGTTCGTCGTACCATTTGTCTCTCGGTTTCAAATAGAAGAAAATAGATATTCAAACTTGCAAATGTGTTCATTCGATACGTTGCCATATACATTCTATACGTATCATAAATCTCATCGCCCGATTCAATACACGCATACTTTAAAATTAAAAAGAAAAACATACAATAATATATTAATTTCGTTATAGTTGAACATACAATATAATGAACAAAACACCTTGGTGTCCGAATATTGGTAAGAATTACTGTGTCCCGTAGTCATCGTTGCTAACTCGTTAACACGTTAAACGCTACGACAGTCCCTGGTTACTAACGGGTATCAAATTTTTTAATTAATACATAATAAATATATGGACCGTTCATTTTGAAAGTGGTGTAAGTCCTTTTTTAAAAAAATTATATATGACGTAATTTATAAGTAATTTAGTGTAAACTTTTTGTTTATAACTAGTTAGTATTTAATATCGTAAAAAATGCCTATGCTTTGTTCAATTTAAAATTGGCCGGTAAAAGAAATTGCGTAACCATTGATTATGAAAGTGGTGTAAGTCCAATTTCCATAGACAGAAAAGATGGCATTACCAAAAAAGAATTTCCTGTACACACCACAGGATTATTATGACTTTATAAACCAATATAGACAACATAATAAATTTATTTTACACGAAATGAAACGTTAGAATTTCGTTTCAATAAAAAATCTACAAAACGCAATTAAAAAACAGATAAGAAGAAACACTAATGGAGAAAAATGTAAATTGAAAAATAAAAATTGTTAAAAATGTAAATTGGTTGCAAATATGTTGGATGAGATTTTGCAAAAGTGCACTGTATACTATTTTATATAAAACATCAATGGAGGACACAGAATTTAAGACTCTAAATTTATCACCTACATGTCGGGGAAGACCGCCAAAATTTGAAAAAATCGCCCTGACGCCTTTGTATCACGATGCCAGGCCTATTACATACGAAAAATATAAGGATATGCAGTGGCTATTACCTTATATGTATGCCTCCTGTGCATCATGAATATTTCAAAACACTGCCACATGAAGAGCATAAATAATTAATAATACCAATATCTTGTGTTAAGTTTAACAATATATAAATATAATTAACGTTAAAAGTACTAATTCTATTTTATTTCTTGTTATTATTTATAAACAAAATTGGATTAATATGAAATATATTTTAAGGGATATTTGTTATTTCAAAATTGAAATTAAATGATATTTACAATTGACTAATTAGGAATGTGGTGTAAGTCCATTTGCAGCATGAAAATATATATTATTTTAGTTAAATTCGCCTAAAAGAAATTTATATAATCAAATTACATATTGATAAATTAGTACAAACATTCCCAGACTTCACATAATTAACTTATATTTTTTAATTGTCAGATCTGCTAACATTTAATTTTCTCGAAACACAAGAAAATGGACTTGCACTACTTTCAAAATAAACGGTCCATATAGTTTATACAATGTTAAGAAATATTCGTGCAATTTTAATAGATTTGATTGAAACAGGAAATCACAAATAAGGTACACGAGTCTTTTGCTTGCGCACGATTGTATCCTTTCCGTTTAAAGGTAAATAAAATGTGACGCGAAACTAGGCAAAATGGCTCCGCGTTCAACGCGTTAGAGAAATTTTTCTCGGTGAATGCAATATGATTTTCGTCGCAGTATGTTACCTTTCTACCTGTTTTGCCATTCAATTATCTCTAGCGTATTAGACGTTATTTTCATGCGTCGATTTTCTGGTTTTTGCCTACTGTAAGGCGTGCGTCAGCACGTGTCAACTCAAGGGGTCTTTTAAGCACAATCATACAAGTTCACAACGAGCTTCTAAAAGCCCTGACAGACCGTGACCGATACTAAAAACCGCAGCGTGGGCCACGGGGTGGTCACGAGCGAGTGTTGGAGGTCGGTAAAAGCGCAACTCGCCGCGAGACTCATCAATCACTTAAGTGTGTACGTCGGGTGCGGCATCCAGGCACGGACTGCGACCAAGATGTAAGTCGTAAATCGAGTTTACGCCCGAAACCTTTACCTGTTATCGTCACCGTCACGCGATTATCGCCGGTTACTTCAGCCGGGAGCGTGTCGATGTTCGTCGCGTTCAATAAAAATGATGATGCCTGGATGGCAGCTAAATGTGTGCCCGGCTTCTTTCTAGCCTCCTATTATGCTGCTCGGCTTTACGACAACTGATTTCGCTGATGCGATAAACGCCGGGGCCGACGAAATACGCGGAGAAAAAGCTTAATGGAATATCTATCTATGAAAAATCATAAAGAAATTATTGATCCCCGTCCCCTGGACGGGCGATATTAGACGCGGCAGGTGGTTGTCACTTTGATACCTTCAAACTGTGATGAATAATCGACGAAAGTAGGGAAACGAAAGTTTAACCTGTTGGATGATGTGACGTTGAACAGCAGGAACATCAGAAGTAATTAAAAATGTTGAACCTTTGCACTCCGAGTAATTTCAATTCGAAAATCGAGATATTTCATTTACCTAGAACAGTTATATTGTACATGGTTAATTTTCTTTCTTGCCTATTAAATTTATTACTGTTATTCGTACGTACAACAGTTGAATTTTTAACGATTTATTAAATGCAAACATGGTCGTGTAATAGTTGTTTTGAATAATAGTATAGCAATTTTTAGTGTAGCACCTCAGAGGAGCTGTTGAAGTGTTAAGGGTTGGTGTGTTCCTTTCAATTTATTCAAGTTATTGAAGAATCAAAGACATTTTCACGAGATTGCGGTGTCTTGTAATCGATACAGCAGCTTGGTCACTACAGTGCCTCGAAAAACCCGGTTTTTTATTTTACATGAAGCATTTCAGAAATTTTACCTTCTCAACTCGACGCGAGACTGTTGCGATGGGTCCTTCGACGCATACGGCAGCCTAAATCGGTCAGACAAAACTGTCCTGCCAACGAAAGTCCTTGGTAAATGGGAAGTCCAGGTATCTCAGGTATACGTACATGGTTGTTAGCCGATCTCATACGACCAAAAGACTTTTTACTGCACGTTTTCGCGGCCAGCACGTTTTCCGCCGGCGACACTTTTCGTCTCCCCTTCGCAAGATACTCTGCCTTTTTCAAGGGAAGAATGAAAAGCCCTCCGAATGCGTCAAAAAGCCTCATTCGTCTTACCATTACCTAGCAGCATCACGAATATTTACCGCGAAAAACACTTTTGTGACTTAAAGCATGATTCTACGATACTCGGTGTATACAGTTACTCGTTTTAATATTCGGACACTATGATTTTAGCGAAATTAAAGCTTTATATACTTACTTCAAATGTGTTTATCGAATTTTCTGGTCCATAATGCGTTGAAGCACATATTCTAGCTTACAAATATGTAAAATTAATTACTTCATTTTTTATTGTTTTACACATAATAAATCATAAACGAAATTAGACCCAATATTAGTGTCGAAAAAATATTGGGACACTTAACATTACATAACACTTTTTCCTATTTAGAAATACATAAGAACAAAATTATAATAATTGTAATATTTTGTGGGATATTAGATAATAGAAATTACATTACTCAAGTAATTTTGAGTAATGCGTCTCTACTCTTCCATCAGTTGTATTTTTAATTCTTCTTTTGTTTTTATAGGCGTTGTCGTAATATTACGATCCAATATATCCCAGAAATTCTCAATTGGATTTAAATTCGGTGATTGTGGTAGAGGATGTAGCACTTTTGGACAAGCATACAATAAATATTTCTGAACTATTCTCGATTTGTGTTTCGGATCGTTGTCCTGGTAGAACTTAAAACTGTTTCGTATACCCATATTCGTTGCACTTTTTAATAAATTTTGCTTTAATAAGTCTAAATATTTGTTCTTGTTATATTATAACAAATATTTGTTCAACAATACTTTCGATGAAAACTAACTCTCCTACTCCAACAGTTGAAATACAGCCCCATACCATCGAGCTTCCGCCACCGTGTCTCACTGTCGGTATCATATTATTTAATTTTAATTGTTTATTTGGTTTAGGCCATACTACTTTTCGTCTAATGCACCCAGAAACATGAAATAGACTTGCGTCCGCAAAAATCACATCATTCCACCATGATTACGGGGAATTAAGCTATTTCAGCGCAATTTTTTGAGACATGCATGTTTCCCTGAAGTTTTCTCTTGAAATGGCACAAGAAATCAAATCAAAATATAGTAAAATTACTAAGATATATAAAAAAGTGTCAGCGGGTTTTGTGTCAGAAGAGAACGTAAGAAGCGTGCTCACGACGGTCCGAACATTTCTTGGCGTCACTTGAAAAGAGCGATAAGGAGAGTTTTTAAAAGAAAGGTTGGCATGCGAGCATACCTCGCACTGTATAATGAGATTTATAAATATAAATAAACAAGTCTAAAACTGAAGGAAAAGATTTTCAAAGCTGAGCTCAGTCTGGTTTGAAGCTTTGAGCGGTATAGATAGATCTAACGAATGAGAAAATCGGAAAAGTGATTCTTCTCTTGGTACATAAGTTCTTTTGGTAAATATCATTTTGTGAGTTAGTAATAACAATTAGAAATTTTCAATTTTCAACCCAATTAGAAACTTTTAAAGCACTCATTGACAAGTTAAGAAGTGATTTTCGTGAATCGAGAAAAGCGTTCATCCACATCTTCTGCGGACAATAGATTAGATAATAAACTGCATATTCCCAATGTGGGACAAAGAAAACGGGATTGCATTGTTTGTTCTGACAGCAAAACACCTGGTGACAGGCGACAAACGACTTATTATTGTCAAACGTGCACAAATAAGCCTGCAATGTATATTGGGGAGTGTTTTAAGGTTGATCACACTGTACAAAATTATAAAAAATAAAATATTAATTTTCTTGCAAATTTACATTTCTCGATGTCAACCAATTCGTATAAGCCCAATATCATTATAATACGTTACTTGGTTCCAAAACTATACTAAATAATACGAAGGTCTGTAAATGCACGTTTTTACCACAATGTAGCGCTGAGTAGCTGATAGCCAACGTCCAGAATGGTTCGGAGTGCAAAGGTTTAAAGAAATACATGTTTAGAGAATTCACTTCGAAATCTTGATCACGAGTCTGACTCATTGTTCTAGGGCAAGGGGTTAAGACGATATTCGCGTGTTAACAATAAGGTAATATCGAAGATCTACGGTAATCTATCGAGAAAGCTGCTTTAAACGCCACGGTAATGGACACGTAACGCCAGCACATAGTGTTCAGAGTAAATGAAATCCAGGGCGACGATAACTGCGTGGATATCTGGAGCAAAGGAGAATCGCGGTAGAGGAAGATGCCATTCAAGGAAATGACAATGTTGTCATTACGATCGCTAGTCCAAATATTGACGCAACAAAGCGGAATAGTGACCAATGGTACTTGTGCATAGAGTATTAGAATTTGAAGAGTGTTTTATGTTTGGAAACTATATTGAGTGGCTGACGAAAATATTCGAACAGTCTTTGAATGTGAAGAACTTTTTAAAAATTGCACCAAACATCTTGACAATTTTTGAGCACTTAGAAGCATTGATTTACTAAGCGATTTGCTAAAAGGATTTTGAAAAAGTTGCAATTCGTACGAATTATATGAAAAATAAAAAAGGCACATTTTAAACATTTTTTATTTGAGCCACGCACTAAAAATTTTGAAAACTTATCTTGTAGATCATCGAGCTATACGCTCGCAGGATATGCTATACGCATGCAGGAAAATTCATCGAAATCGATCGACGTACACACGAGATGTAAGCGATGAATAGTGAAAATAGTGATGAATAGATAATAGTGAAAATCCAAATTTTTCAACTTTCTTACACGGGAACATATTCAAATGCGAAAATCCTTTTTTTATGAAACTTATGGAAGCTTATAGTTCTTTGAAAAATATTTGACAAATTTTTTTTATCAGCAACCATCCACTTTAGAGGGGTGAAAACAGCCCTCAAAGTTGGGGGTCATAATCATATTTTTGCGATATCTCGGAAACCAGAGGTCGAAAAAATTTGAATTTTTCTTTATATTGTGTGTTTTTCAATGGGAAATGTAGTAGCGTAATAAAATTTTAACAGAAGTTTTTCGTTTAAACAATAAAGCTATAAGCTCCCATAAGTTTCATCAAAATCGGATTTTCGCATCTCCATATGTTCCCTTATTAGTAAAATTCTGTTGAAAATCCACAAATTCATAAATTTTCATGTACATAACTAACATAGGTCTACAAAATCCATGTTTTACATTTCCATTATGGGCTCAAATGAAAATGTTTTAAAATATGTCTTTTTTACTCTTTATGTAATTCCTATCAGTTACAGTTGTTTCGCAAATTTTTTTGCTTATCATTTAGTAAATGAAGGTTTATAATTGTCACAGAAAAATCAAGTCGTTTGGTTCAATTTTGAAAAGTGATTTAGATTTAAACCTAATTCGAACACTTTCGTGAGCCACTGTGCTGTATCTTCTTACACTTCTTAGTGCGTAACTGCCTTGAACGAAGATTTTCATTTTGGAGGTTTTTTCCACATATCTAGATTATTTACAATTGTAGATTTAACTACGTCTGTAGCCACATGGATCCAAAACGTAGTATCGTTATAAATAATCTTAACACTAAAGCTTACTAGTAAAACCTTACTAAACTTTACTAGTGTGCATTGTCTTATAGAAATCATAAGATTCAATTTATTTGGATTTCATGAAATTTTTAATACAAATTATGGTAAAATAAAGAAATCTATTGAACAGATTTCTGTGGAGGTAATTTTATAATTTCGATAATTTTAAAATAAACAATCTTAAAAGGATAATTTGACCTGCTGCTATAAGTTTAACGTTAAGACTCTCAATAAACGCGTAACGTCCCGTCCCACGCGGTCGCGTATTCGAACGGAATTGTAAGTCGTGTTAGGGCGATTGCGTTTGTAAAACGCAAAACGGGTAGCGATTCTGGTTATCTGAGTATGCGACGAACGATTCGCAACTCTTCTTCGATCTTCACCAATGAAGTCAGCCAAATTAATATTGAACGTCTAGTTCAATGTTTTTCTGCGGGCCGTGTTATAGGTTACGAAAGGTTAGGAAGATCTCACGACGATAGATCTTTAGCAGAATAGTAAGATACACTCCGAAACGATGGTGTATTTCGCGAGATTCTAAATTCGACTCGAACGTTAGTCGAATTTATTTGACTTATGATCCGAACGATGGTCAAAGATTCCTATCTTGATCGATTTGCACGATAGTTGATAAATCGAAACGATTCGAGGTGGTTGACTCGGTAGTCAGATTGATTCTACTCGATTCGATAATCCAAACGATTCTAATCGCTTTTTCCGAAGCCCGTTTCCTCTTCCCTTCGTGTCGTCATTCGCTAATTTTCACCTGAAGGGGGAGGATCTTCTTCGAACGTTCCTCCACGGTGGAGAAGGAAGCCTTTCCTTCAGGTTGCCGATGTTAATTAATTTTTTGGAAGAAAGGACGACATTTCGGATTATCGCGACGATGTTCGAAAATCCGCATACAATGACGCAGATTATGGAAGAATGGCAAATGCCCTGATCATCGGTGGAGACCGTTGACAGCTGCGTCGAAGGGTCACCTTTTGGCCCGGTACCGATTGCCGGGCAATACGGCTATTTTATGTGCCACTCGAATGGTCATTGTAACGATTTTTTAAACCTTAACGCTCCAAGCAATTTTAATTCCAAAATCGAAAGATTTCTTCAACCTAAAATAGTCCCACTGTACGTGGTTCATTTCCTTTCGCGAAAATAAAGTTTATTACTATTACTTGTACTTCAACATTCCCATTTTTACCGACTTCTTAAATGCAAACTTAACGATATGAAAGATGCTATACTATTTAAATAATAGTAAGGGGATTTTTAGTGTTGCCTCAGAGGCGTCATTGGAGTGCTAAGTGCTAATTAACCCGTCGAAGTCATTGCAAACAAATGCCTTCGAACAGGCGTTCCTCGACTCGGACGGAACAAAGCGTGTTTCTATGTTTGGAGTATATATCTTTCTACACGTTTTAATGCATAGCTGACTAGTAACTAAATAGTTTTTTTTTTATTTGCATCATGTTCCCGCCATGAGCAGTTCTAAGCTAGTGCATTCCAGTTTTTAATTAATATATTATACATACACGCGTCCTCTCTGAGAAGAAGTATCAGCGGTTTTAGATCGAAAATGCATTAGTTGAAAAGTTATTAATTTTTTGCCGACTCCTGTATGAATTCGAACTTTGCGCGACGTCTTGCGAAGATAGGCGTCGTTGTTCTCGAATCTCTTCAGCTGGCTTTCTCTTTTTGGTCGTAGGCAGTAGACAGTCGTACAATACCGAGAGTGCACCATGCAATTAGTCACCGAGGCAGGCAGGACGTTACTCTTCATTTGCATCGTCTTCACGACCGGTTGCGCAAGCTCGTCAACCATTTTCACCCCGCGGAACAACCAGCATCTATTGCGTCAATAAATGAGTCACGTACCGTCGGCTTAAAAGGAGCGAACAATAAACTATTCACTTCATCTTTTCGACCAACGACGAGAAAACTCGCCTTTCCGAGAGCGAAGATGGGCGTCCCTATTGCGACACGCCGGAAACGGGAACCTCAGACGTTGAGATTAATTTATAATCACCTAACGCAGAATTTTCTAGTCGTATTCGATCGACAACCACAACGACTCGCAAAGCCCTCCGATTTTTCTAATTTTCCTAAGTCTCTTTGGTCTGGGCGGTCCTGATCCCATGTAAAGGGTGTCCCAAAATTAACGCAAGATTTTAATTTGTCGTCATTTTTGCAATAAATTGTTGGCAACCCTGAAAAAAGAACAATTTGACAGCTGAGAGTTAGGGTTAGTAAAAATGGAGCGTTATCCAGTCATTATTGAACAATATTTCAAAAATAATGAAAGTTTGGCGACCGCAGTCCGAAAATTTTAGACAAAATATGGTCAAACTATTGTTTTAACCTCGTCAACTGTAAAAAGATTAATTGAAAAATTCAGGGAGACTGGATCAGTTGGAGACGCTAAACAGACCGGTCGTCCAAAAGCAAGCCGTTCAAATGTCAATATCGAAGCAGTGCGTGAGAGTGTTGGTGAAAACCCAGGAACATCAATTCGGCGTCGTGAACAAGAATTGCAAATTTCAAGAAGCTCTCTACAGCGTATACTCACAAACGATATGTGTCTCCATTCTTACAAAATTCAATTAACACAACAACTGAAACCTAATGACCATGAACAGCGAAGAGAGTTCGTGGAATGGATTGATGAATGATGAATCAACATCAAAAGTGGATGCTGATTTTTCGAGCAAAATCATCATAAGCGATGAAGCACATTTTCACCTCGATGGCTTTGTTAATCGCCAAAATTGCCGTGTTTGGGTTTCGAAGAACTCACATGTGATTGTCGAACAACAAATGCACCCACAACGTGTCACTGTTTGGTGCGGATTTTGGGCTGGAGGCATCATTGGACCATACTTTTTCGAAAATGAGGCTGATCAAGCAGTAACTATTACTGATACTCGATATCGCGACATGATAACACAGTTCTTTCTGCCGAAATTGGATGCTATTGATGTGGCCAATATGTGGTTTCAACAAGACGGTGCCACATGCCATACAGCCAGTGAAACAATTCAATTACTGCATGAGACATTTCCTGGTCGTGTACTCTCTCGTTTCGGTGATCAGAATTGGCCCCCTAGATCGTGTGATTTAACACCATTAGATTTCTTGTTATGGGATTATTTGAAGTGAAAAGTCTATGTGAACAAGCCCACAACCACTCGTGCATTACAAGAGGAAATTAAACGCTGCATCAATGAAATTCAATCACAATTATGCAGAAAGATCATGAAAAATTTCGACAATAGAGTGCGTATGTGCCAGCAAAGCCGTGGAGGCCATTTGCCCGATGTGTTATTTCATAAATAAACCTAACCTATTTACTTTATGATTCAATGAAAAAATAACAATCTAAAGACTAAAAACTGTGTTTTCTATTTAATTCAAACCTTGCGTTAATTTTGGGACACCCTTTACAACCGTTTGAATCTGTATTATATCAGGGATTAATGCGAATACGCAACACACCAAACTGCATCACATAAAGTACTCATGCTAAATTCTCTGTCTCGCGATAGTTCAGAGCAATGTTAAAAGCGCATGGTAATTTGTTCGCAGAAGAATGGACAGAAACATTTTCGTATCAGCTGCTAATAGGCACCGGAGTCATGTTGATGGTCCTGTTACTGCTGGCTGCCGTGAGCTTCCAGTGTTCATCTTCTTGGCGATGGATGACATGGATGAGGTGGTACATAAAGGAAGACGTTGGTGAGAACGACTTGTCGCAGCAAAGTGCTATTCGCATCAGTCACTCCCTGCCGGATCTTCAGTCTGAACCCGTCACTCACGAGTACGTTCAAGAGCAAAAGGACAACAAGAAGGTATCGCAAATAGTTTTTATTTACCATGGAAATTTCATGTTCGCTAATGTTATTAACACTAGATCTACCAAACCAGTCATTTTGACTGGTCCCTAGTTTTTTCTTTCGCATTTATTGAAGTTATAAAAATGTTTTCATCAGAAATTTTCGGATGTACTTCTTTAACCTCTTAAGCACCATGCGCCACTATAGTGGCTTCCGCGGATGCCATCTTATATTAAGGTGCGCCATTATAGTGGCTTGAGCACGCTCAATTCTATTATTTAATTATTACAGTAAATTTTTAATATTAAAAACCTCATTCCAAAATTATTAAAGTTAAAATATAAGCATTATATTTTTAAGAAGAATTATAATTCAGTTATCAAAAACTTCAACCCCGCACACAATTCAACCGTTCCTAAGAGGTTAATGACGTACACGTTACAATAAGAATTGTATGAAGTTTTAATAATTTAAGTTTTTATTATTACAGAGCAATGTATATCGTTGGATTTATTGTTCGGTAGTTCTAGTGTTAAAGTTCACAAGTTTATAAGCTACATCAACAGAAAGCGTTCAATATATTTGTTACTTAATTTATTTTTATTTGTTCTGCGTGAAAACGTACCCTGATTCTAGTGATTTCACCCGAAAAAAATCAAAAAAGAAAATTATCCATTTATTTTCGTAAGGTACTCTGATAATTCTGAAAGGTTTTCTACATTCCCAAAATTTAGTCGAAATAAACGAGGTTCCGCTGTGACGAATAAACAACTGCGTCGTAATCTCAGAGTTTCGAAATAAGTCAGTGAAATTTTGATACATAAGAAAGATCGCGAGAACGTATCGTTCGTTGATGCTTTGTCGACCGGGAGCCTATTGATAGAATTTTTAATAATTGTACTGCAGCAAAATAAACGTTAGAAAACTTCTTTTATATTGTAATCCCAAACGAAATTGTTACACAACGTCAATGAGGATTACTTGTTGGTTTACAGTAAAAATTGCCGTTACTTTTGAAAGTCTTCAGTCATGGACCGTGGACTTTAAAAAATTATGAAATAATTTTCGGTCGGTAATATGTTAACACTTTATCGACCAACGATTATTTCAGAATTTTTCATGGTCCATGATCTATGACTGAAAACTTTTGAATGGATCTCTCAACGCTGAGAGCAATTTCTATTATGAATCAACAAGGCATCCTCAATAACGTTATCTAATAATTTCCTTATGAATTACAGTGAAAATGTAATTTTTTAAACTTCATATTCTTACAATGCAATTATTAAAAGTCCTATTAATAGGCTTCCGGTCGATAAAGTGTTAACATTAAATCTATCAAGGGTTAAAATTAGCCAGTGTATATTGTCTTATAAAATATGATAAGATTTAATTTGTTTAGATTATTTTGCGATTTTTATTACAATAAATGATTGGATAAAGAAGCCTATTGAATCGATTTCTGCAAAGGCAATTTTATAACTTCAATATAATTGTAAAATGAAAATCTAAAAACGGTTTGAGGTATGTTTAGTGTTGAACGATTTCTCCAGATGTTAGACCAATTTTCTCGCACTCAAATATCGAGACCAGCCAGGCGTGAATCTAGCCATGACTTTTTCCATAGGTGCTTCGCCAGACAACTTTACCCATTGTACCCATGAGACATCAAAGCTTCCAAAGGCAGCTCTCTCATCGACTCGACCTACCGAACATCAAGTTCAGCATCTGTAACTTGGAGAATCGCAGCGATTCTAGCCTCGGATTAATCAAGGTACGCGTATAGTTTCTTTCTTCTCACGTTGCTTGCTTCCTTGTTAACTGTCAGGTTCACTGACGAACGCTATCACCATTTGTTTTCGTAACAATCTTTTCACGATTTCTTTTCACCGTGGGCAACTTATTTTCGCACGGTCATGATCACTAGACAATGAATTTTCCGGCTATATATGTTTTCTGCGTCGTTTACTCGAAATTGAAATCAGACGAAAAATTATCTTTTTCTAATCATGTGGATATACTGGAAATATATTTGTTTATATATATTTATATATTATTTATATTTATATAAATTTATATATTATTTATTCATATATTTATATATACTGGAAAGTTCATAGTCATATAAGTTGTTCAATCATTTATTGTTTTAATCACTTTACTGTTTTAGGAGAACAAGATCATGTACAAAGGTTTTTAATAATAGACAACATCTGATTAAATTATATGTTTGCAAAGGATTAAATTTCTTGTTATAAATGCGAGAAATCAGCAATTTATTGCCCACGTCATGAAATTAGATGGAGAAACATAGTGATTATATTACCACAAAAGCATCAGTATAATGTCAACAAGTATAGAATAACAAATTGGAAGCTAGTCGTTAACACGACTCTGGGAAGTCCAATGTTAACAATGAGACACAGTTAGAACAAAATTATTGTAATATGTGATCCACTGTTCTGGATCACCGTGTTCCAGGTAGAGGTGTTTATGGTACTGCCAAGAAGAATCGTTAGGCGAAGAATATCTGTCGTTCGGCACATTTGATCGCCAAAGGTGCACGGAACAAAAACGAATTGCGATACCAACAGGTATTGAGGATCCTTTTCTAATTAGAAGGTTCCCATGCTATTAACTGTGCCCATAATTATGAAAGTGGTCGAAGTCATACATTTCTTGTTTCGAGATATTTAATGAATTGATTATATGGATATGGATATGATCATAATGGAAATCTATTATGAATATGAAATTTTGTGTGAATTTCATACGAAAATGTTGTTTTAAAGTTTGAACTGACTTAGACCATTTTCAAAATTAACTGAATGTCCTATAAATGACTTAAAGCAATGAAGAACTATGAGTTTTATTTGAAACAATAACTTTAATGAAATAATTCATGAACATTGATTAATGATTTTTAAAAAGTAATGCATTTTTATCATTTTGAGTTTTTAAAATTCTTAAAATGTTCCTGAAAAACTGGAGGGATGTGTGGTAGTAAACACATAGTATCTTTATGTTTTTCTTCCGTTACTGGTCTAGTGGTGGGGTATAATGGAAGTAATTTAATATTTTTGTATATTTTTGGTCTTCCTCTTTTAGGTGAAAGATCCAAAACGTGGAATTTAGAATCATCTAAAGAAGTTTTATAGAATATTTTATAAGGTTCATTTTTCAAGAATCTCATCCATTGAATTTGCAGCCAAGAGACAGATTCGCCCGCGGTATTTTTTACTCTTCTAATGATTTCATTGAAATAAAATCCGGCTGCGACATTCGTTTTATCGAAAATGTATTTCTTCTTCTACACTTTTCTATCAATTCATAATAATGCTCAGGGTTGTATAAGTAATTTGCTTTTTTTATTTTCATTTCTATCAACCTAAAATCACGGTCATTTTGTAGAAAGGAATGACCCGATACGAAAAATTTGTGGTTTACTGTTTCAATATTATTATTTGATGACTGAGCAATTTTCATCCATGTCAATGCTACTTTAATGTTACGATTTTGGCCTAAACAAACATCCCTGTAAGCTATTACCTGTTTTTGAGTAGTTATATCATCAATTTTCAAGTTATGTTTATATAATTTCTTTAAATTTTTGACTTAGACCACTTTCATAATTAACACTAAATGAATTCCATATAATGTTGAAATTACAACCACTATCTACTTAATGGTTCATTTTTTACGATATCGTAAAAATTACATTGAATAAATTTAGTTTAAAATAATGTGGTGTGAAATAACTGATAAACTCATTTTTTTTTTAATTTTGACTTAGACCACTTTCATAATTATTGGCACATACTCTTTTGCTCCGAGCGCGGCATATACATGCGGCATCCGAATGATGTGTATGCAAGTGCCATCTATGTATAGTCGATGACAACATTTATCTGTTGATTTTATTGATATATTGGATTAATCACTTCTTAAAACTGCTCTTGTTTTATTCAGCACAGTTGTTATTTAAGACTTAGAAAAGTGTACATACAGAAATTACGCGCACTGTGCATATTTCTGGCGCCATTTTTCGTTCAGTAACGGCACTGCGGTGGACGGGACTGTCATAGCGAAAGGATTAACGAGGACCAGCTTGTCATCAACTTCGCGGTTCACAAGAGAAAATGCGCTGAAGGCACACTGGGAGGGTGTGGGTCAAAACTCCGTCACGGAGGTGTTTGTTCGTTACAGTTTTTAACATTAGAATTCTTCTGGAGTCCACCGAGAACTTAAATATTTAATAACCGTTATATCAGGTCTGTATACATGAAACCGGAGTATGCCCATCCGTGACGTCAGCTGTCAATATAGTCACGGTCAAACCGCATCATTGACGACATTTTCTTGTTTCGACATCTCATAAAGATTTTCAACTCCGAACCATACAAGTTTCATACAACAACATAGTGTTTAACAACATCGAAAACTTATCATTTGAAGAAAACTGCTGCAGAATCGCATCGAATGCCTGCCATAGCTTACGGTGAGCATAATCTTGGTAGATCACAGTGCTTCGAGTATTTTAAAAAATTCCCAATTGGCGATTCTCACGTGAGAAACGAAGAACGTGGAAGATCACCGAGAAAGATTGAAGACAGCGAATTGCAAGCATCGTTGGATGAGGATGACGTTCAAACGCAACCACAACTCGCGGATTGATTAACCCTCGAAGCAATTCTATTAAAAAATCGAAACCGTATTTTTACCTATAATAGCTCCAGTGTACATAGTTTATTGGCTTTCGTACATATAACACTAATTACTATTACTCGTACTAGGAACATTCAAATTTTTACCGATTTTTCAGCTGCAAACCTAGTGTGTAAAAGTTGTTCAAATAATAGTATGGCAAGTTTTGGGGTTGAATGTGACGCTAGAAGCCGTCTCCATACGTTTGGAAGCCGTGGGAAAGATCCAGAAGATAGGAAAATGAATTCCACATGAACTGAATGAAAGACAGCAGGAAAACTGAAAACCCACTTGCGAAATGCTGCTCGCCAGGTATAAAGGAAAGTAATTTCTCCATCGAATTGTGACTGGCGATAAGAAATGGATACGTTTGTAGAATCCTAAGCGTAAAAGATCGTGGATAAGTCCAGGCGAACCATCGACATCGACTGCAAGGACAAATCGCTATGGACGTAAGACAATGCCTTGTGTTTGGTGGGATCAGAAAAATGTGAATTATTATGAACTGCTAAAACCTGGCGAAACCGTTAGTACTAAACGCTACCGACAACAAATGATCAATTAGAATCAAGCTTTGCGTGACAAACTATCGGAGTATCAAAAAAGGCAACACAAAGTTGATGTTGCTTCGTGATGATGCAGCATCGCACACAGCAAAACCGGTCAAGGAAAAGATTGGAGGCGTACAGTTGGGAAATACTTGCGCATGCAACTCACTCATCAAGCTTGGCTCCATTCAACTATTACTTACTTGCATCGATGGAACACGCACTTGCTGAGCAGCCCTTCGTATCTCACGAAAATGTACGAAAATGGTTCGTTAAGGAATAGTTTTGATTCGCCATGAAGATACGAGTTAACTCATGACCGGTCAACAATGTGTTAACAGCGTTGAGCACGTCTAATTTTGTGCTTGGAAACTATAATTTGCGAATAGTATTGATTTTGTATTACCTTTTGAAGAAAACGGTGAGCATGCTCTTGGTAAATCACAGTGCTTTGGATGGTTTAAAAAAATCAATAGTGGTGATTTTCACGTGAGAACCGAAGAACGTGGAAGATCGCCAAAAAAGTTTGAAGACAACGAATTGCAAGTATCGTTGAATGAGGATAATGCTCAAACGCAACAACAACTCGCGGATCAATTAAATGTGACGCGAGAAGCCGTCTCCATACGTTTGAAGATAGAAAAAGGGATTCCACGTAAACCAAAGGAAAGACAGAAGGAAAACTGAAAAGCGGATATGTTTGAAGAATCCTAAGCGTAAAAGATCATCGGTAAGTCCAGGCGAACTATCGACATCGACTGCAAGGCCAAACCGCTATCGACGGAAGACAATGCTCTGTGTTTGATGGGGTGGAAAGTGTTAAGGCTTCATTCACTATAGTGAACGAAATCCTCTGAATATTGCACTTGGTGCCTACTGACTTCGAAGAACCACCCACTGGTGTGGGACTGAATGACTCTGAACTCGTGAGAGACGATCAACTTGTAGGTTTAGTTGAAGTTTATTCTGCGTTTCTGTACTGTACAAGTTTCAGCATCAGCTGTTTGATCGAATCTGATTTGTATGGATACATTGGCCGCTTATACCAGGTGTATGCATAAGTTCTTTCCGGTTTGACTAAGAGGTGGCGCCAGTGAAAAGTACGCAGCGTATTAATTTGACACATATACCATTTTGTTCGTCTAACATAAAACTACAAACACACATAAGTTGAGTCTGCTAAGAACTGGCGTCTTTGTTTTATCGTTCAGTAATCATGTCGAGTTTTGTGCCTGAAAAGGAACATTTGCGGCACGCATTGCTTTTCTTATTTCATCAAAAGAAAAAGGCTGTCGAAAGTCATCGTTTGTTGGTAGAAACATATGGTGAACACGCTCCATCGATTAGAACATGTGAGACATGGTTTCGACAATTTAAAAGTGGTAATTTCAATGTGAAAGACAGTGAGCGCTCTGGTAGACCACAAAAATGCGAAGACGAGCAATTGCAGGAGTTATTGGATGATGACCCAACTCAAACTCAGCGGCAATTAGCAGAAGCATTACAAGTATCACAAGAAACAATCAGCAGACGTTTACGAGCAATGGGAAAGATCAAGAAACTCGGTAAATGGGTCCCACACAATTTGAATGAACGTCAAATGGAAAATCGCAAAGTCACTTGTGAAATGCTGCTTCAACGCTACGAAAGGAAATCCTTTTTGTATCGAATTGTGACGGGTGACGAAAAATGGATTTATTTTGAAAACCCAAAGCGGAAAAAATCATGGCTTTCACATGGCGAAGCCGGTCCATCAACACCAAGACCAAATCGCTTCGGCAAGAAGACCATGCTCTGTGTCTGCTGGGATCAGACCGGTATTGTGTATTATGAACTTTTGAAACCCGGAGAAACTGTTAATACACAACGCTATCGCCAACAAATGATTAATTTAAATGACGCATTAATTGAAAGACGACCGGAATGGGCCAAAAGACATGGCAAAGTGATTTTGTTACACGACAATGCGCCGTCTCACACAGCAAAACAAGTGAAAGACACTATGAAATCGCTTGGATGGGACATCCTACCACACCCCCAGACCTGGCACCATCTGACTATCACCTTTTCGCGTCAATGGGGCACGCGCTCGCAGAGCAGCACTTCAGCAATTTCGAGGATGTTGGAAAATGGCTCGACGAATGGTTTGCCGCAAAAGACAAGCAGTTTTTCTGGCATGGTATTCATAAATTACCTGAAAGATGGACGAAATGTGTAGAAGCCGATGGCCAATATTTTGAATAAAAAAAAAATTAATTTCCCTTGAAAATTACGTGTTCTTTTTGATCAAAAAACCGGAAAAAACTTATGCATACACCTAGTATAGTACGACATTCATACACCACGATTCTCATCTATATCATTACGCCTTATCCTCAATACGCTTTGTGTCTAAAACCTAACCCACAGTTTTAACCCCTTTCCATACCAGTCTTCTTTGTAACGAAAGTTATTATAACATCTTCATCGCTAAAAATGTAACAGAAGAGAAAAAACAATGTATATCTTGTATACTGCTATATCTGCTTCGATGCTAACTTATTGATTAGAAACGAACAACATTTGATTTCGTCTAAAAGGAAAGACATATCATTTATATTTGTTACATTTTATTTAAAATCTTCGGAAGCGTTTAAATTAACAAGTGAGACTGCAAAACAATATAATAGTTGTAAGGATGTGTAACAGTATAATAACTTATATGAACGAAGAACTTAGATTGAACGAAGAATATAAAATGTTGTTCAATCTTTGTTAAAATGAAAAAGTAGTCTCTGAGATGATACAAATATTTTCATGAAATATTCTCTGGAGAATGTTCTGGATCACCGTGTTCCAGATAGAGGCGTTTATGGCACGGTCGAGAAGAACCGTTATTCACAGAATATCGTTGATTGCCAAATGTGCACGGAACGAAAACGGACTGCAATACCCGGTATTGAGCATCCTTTTTTAATTAGAAGCCTCCCTCGTGCCATGAACCAGGGCTTGATTATCTGCTTCGCGGCTCGCAGAGCCTGAGGACGTATCTGCGAAAAGGTCCTCAATATTGGCAAACTGCCGTCCACCCTTATGCACGCTGTCGCACCCCTTTTCCCCAGGAGGAAATGCCCTGAGAGCGCACTGCGAGGGTACATGGGGAAAACTCCAGTGTGGAGGGGTTTTTTCGTTATAGTTTTTAACCTTTTGCACTTGAAGCTCTTTTAACTCTTTCGCTACGGGCGTGTTCTCCGCCGCGATACTCCCGCTGAACTGGCCACTGTGACGAAAGTGCACGCTACACGCTACGCCCGGGCTGTTTTAACAGTGTTTTCAAAGAAAAAAAACATTTGTTCCGTGAGAAATAAATATTGTGAAACTAAAGACTAAAACTGCACGTCCAGAGTGACATAGTTGATGTGTCATAACTGCATACGCTCGTCGAATGTACAATACGCGGCACTTTATGGAAAGTAATTATAGTCGCCCGTAGTATCTCAGTGGCACCTTATGGAGGACGACTATAGTCGCCCGTAGTAGTGAAAGGGTTAATTCCAATCTGAAAGGATTTTTTCTGACCTAGAATATTTTCATTCTACACGATATAGTTCGTCTTATGCATACGAAATTTCTTTACTATTACTCGTCCTTGCAACAATTAAATTTTTACAAATTTATTTGACATAAGCATAGCACTGTAAAGATTGTTTTAAGCAGTGCTGCAGTTATTTTCAGTGGTGCCTGAGAGACACCGTTCGAGTGCAAAGGGTGAACATTAGAATTCTTCTGGAGTCCACCGAGGACAAAACGACAGCTAGTATAGTTAGAACTCGGCCGAGGAGAGCATCGATAAGAATTCTCGCAAGTTGTAACATTGTAATACAGGGCCGTCCCTTGAATATTCAGTAACCTTTATACAGTCCACTGAAATACAAGTTTCATTTAAATCCAACGCGAGTTGAAAAGCGGTTTTCATCTCACGTCCACCATAATCCTCTGCGATCCTTGACAGCAACCAGCCCTCCGGTTACGAACATTGGAACTTGCATTTTAGTCGACTCTACCAGGTATGTAAATATGAAACCGAAATTTTTATGTGGCGAAATACATGTTTATTGTATGAAAATTATATAAAATATTTTATTCGTAGTATTACCCATCCGTAGTTATACATTTTATCTCTTTGAGATCATATCTCTTTGACAATTTGTGGATGCCACGCCAATCAAAACTGTTCCTCAACGAACCATTTTCATACATTTTCGTGAGGTATGAAGGGCTGCTCAGCAAGTGCGTGTTCCATCGATGAAAATAAGTAATAATTGAATGGAGCCAAGCTTGATGAGTGAGTTGCATGCGCAACTATTTCCCAACTAAACGCCTCCAATCGTTTCCTTGACATTCTGTTAGTTTTTTATGCAAAGCTTGATTCAAATCTATCATTTGTTGTCGGTAGCGTTCAGTATTAACGATTTTGCTAGGTTCTAGCATCTTATAATAGATTACACTCGTCCTGATAAGACAAGGAAGTCATATTAGACCGTTCACAGTTTACCTGCCGACACCCGTCGCCGAGCCTACGTCACCACCGACCGGGAAAACCCGCGCTCTCACTACCCTTAACGCTCCAAACAAAGGACAAAAATCCAGTGCTACCATTGGCCAATACGTGGTCACGAAAGTAGTATATAAGCGGCCAATGTATCAATACAAATCAGATTCGATCAAACAGCTGATGCTGAAACTTGTACAGTACAGAAACGCAGAATAAACTTCAACTAAACCTACAAGTTGATCGTCTCTCACGAGTTCAGAGTCATTCAGTCCCACACCAGTGGGTGGTTCTTCGAAGTCAGTAGGCACCAAGTGCAATATTCAGAGGATTTCGTTCACTATAGTGAATGAAGCCTTAACACTTTCCACCCCATCAAACATAGAGCATTGTCTTCCGTCGATAGCGGTTTGGCCTTGCAGTCGATGTCGATAGTTCGCCTAGACTTACCGATGATCTTTTACGCTTAGGATTCTTCAAACATATCCACTTTTCAGTTTTCCTTCTGTCTTTCCTTTGGTTTACGTGGAATCCCTTTTTCTATCTTCTGGATCTTTCCCACGGCTTTCAAACGTATGGAGATGGCTTCTCGCGTCACATTTAATTGATCCGCGAGTTGTTGTTGCGTTTGAGCATTATCCTCATTCAACGATACTTGCAATTCGTTGTCTTCAAACTTTTTCGGCGATCTTCCACGTTCTTCGGTTCTCACGTGAAAATCACCACTATTGATTTTTTTAAACCATCCAAAGCACTGTGATTTACCAAGAGCATGCTCACCGTTTTCTTCAAAAGGTAATACAAAATCAATACTATTCGCAAATTATAGTTTCCAAGCACAAAATTAGACGTGTTCAACGCTGTTAACACATTGTTGACCGGTCATGAGTTAACTCGTATCTTCATGGCGAATCAAAACTATTCCTTAACGAACCATTTTCGTACATTTTCGTGAGATACGAAGGGCTGCTCAGCAAGTGCGTGTTCCATCGATGCAAGTAAGTAATAGTTGAATGGAGCCAAGCTTGATGAGTCAGTTGCATGCGCAAGTATTTCCCAACTGTACGCCTCCAATCTTTTCCTTGACCGGTTTTGTTGTGTGCGATGCTGCATCATCACGAAGCAACATCAACTTTGTGTTGCCTTTTTTGATACTCCGATAGTTTGTCACGCAAAGCTTGATTCTAATTGATCATTTGTTGTCGGTAGCGTTTAGTACTAACGGTTTCGCCAGGTTTTAACAGTTCATAATAATTCACATTTTTCTGATCCCACCAAACACAAGGCA
>CM052099.1:3600983-3655105 GCA_028453745.1 Agapostemon virescens
TTCAGTGTTAGAGTCCACAAGTTCAGTGATATAGTCGATAGTGCAGTGGTATAATTGAGCCAGTATGATAGCTGATATAAAGTAGAGAGATTAGAGTGTGATCTGATGTTATAACATTGCGAAGAACTCTGTTACAAGTCAAGTCCTAGCATATCAAACCGATCGTAACTGCATGATTGTAACCACGCCTAAAATATATATCTATTTGTATTGTTCGTTAACTTGACAACAGTTTAATTATGAACCTCTCGCCCTCCTCACAAGTAAAAATAAAAATAGTCGTGAACAAGCAAAACGTGGTGTTTATTGGTAGTTTGACGAGAAGTAAGCCGGCAAATGCCAGATGCAACGGTGACAGGCTCACTCCATAGCCTAGAATTATAGTTTCAAGCGCCAGACCAAAATAAACAATAACGAAACGCTGCCATAAAATATCGCTACAATGCTGGCCGCTACAATCATAATTTGTAAAAATATTCGTGTGGCCTCCGAAGACGCCGTGCATATAAATTGTACACTCGCAAACGAAATATTGAAGTAGGTACGCATTAACCCTTGGCCTACGACTTATTTTACAATAACAGTGACTAGACTTTCTTTGCCCTCCGGAGAACGACAAAATAAAAGACAAATTTGTAGTTACTGCGTGCCTAGCAATTCTCCAATGACCGTATACGATCAGCAATTAAATAAAACGCTATTTCCGTTTAAAGAAAATTCAAGGCACACGTGGTTAGAAGATTCAGTTCGAAATCATAATCACGAGCCTGACTCGTTGTTGTAGGACAAGGGTTTAATGAAGGGTCATCGAACCTGTTCACTTAGAGGGATAAAATTAGACGGTTTCCTTCGTTCGAAGGAAATATTAATATCCTGACGCGCAATTATATTTACAACATGCAAAATAAGATCGATCGAACCTTTTTTTCCAAGAAATGCGGGTTATATTTACCTGTTAACGACTCTGCGTAAGTTACGTTGCACTCGTCTGCCCCGCTCTTAATCACCGTTTCTTTTGTCCGCGTCCGCTCGTTTTTCGCACATATGGGCCGAGAGGTCGTTAAAGCAGAAATTGCAGACATAGCAAGTCCTGGGGCGAGGCATACGCCTTCGCGAGCCTCTCTCGTCGAATTACTTTAAAAGTAATATTCAACGCGTCGCGTACTTCGCATATTCGCGGAACGAGGGTAGCAGTTTTAACGACACTGCGCGTTACTCTCGGATTCTATGCGAGAGAAATTTATGCTTTTGAGAATCCCCCACTGCAAACCTGTGATGTAGAATCGGTAGACCTCGAATGGAACTTGGATTCGACGGGATCTACGGAGAATGGTTGTAAGGATCAAACTCCGGAGAAACAAACTTGTTTATTCGATAATCGGTTATCATGGTATGTTGTCGACACGGTTGTCTAGGAAGTTCTCTAAGATGGCTCGGCTATGCTTAGAGGTGTTTGAGTGTCGACGATGTTCTGGCTTGGCAGACTCATGTTAACGTTTTAACCTTTTGAGCGCTATGCACCCATATATGCGTTATCGCATAACCATTCGATTTTGGCTATGAACTCATACAAAGTGTGGGCAAAAGTATTCGTACACTCTTCAAACCTAAATAACATTTTTAAGATTGAACCAAACGACTTGACTTTTCTGGAGCAACTAGAAGTATCGATTTACTAAATGACATTTAAAATTATGTGAAATAATTCTAGTTGGTACAAATTACATGATAAAGAAAAAAGATATTTTTTAAAACATTCTTATTTCAACTCGTAATGAAAATTTAAAATATGCGTTTTCCAGAACTGTGTTAGTTATACACATGCTGAAAATCTCACCGAAATCGATTAACGCGGAGAAAAAATGGCACGCGTAGAAAGATGTAAGAATTTCTGTAGTTTAAGCAGAAACTGATCAAGAATCGTGAAAAATTCCGATTTTCATCATTTTCGATGGCACGTAACTCGTGTGTACGTCGATCGATTTTAATGAATTTTTCTGCATGGGTATAACTATCATAGATCAACCAGATGTGTCTTTAAAATTTTTTGTGCGCTGCTCAAATAAAAAGTATTTAAAAAGTTCCTTTTTTATTAGTCATGTAATTCACATCAATTCCAATATTTACAAAATTTATTTTGTATATCGTTTATTAAATCAATGCAACTAATTGCTCAAAAAAAGTTAAGATGTTTGGTCCAATCTTAAAGAAGTTATTTAGGTTTGAAGAGTGTACGAATACTTTTGTCCCCCACTGTATGTGTTTTCGCATAACCATTCTATTTTGGCTATGAACTCATATATGCATTTTCGCATAACCATTCGATTTTGGCTATGAACACATATGTGGGTTCTCACAAATCCATTCAATCTGGGAAAAAGAAATCTATAAACAGATATATGTGACTGGTGCTTGTAAGCCTATATGTATAGATATAGAAAGACAATAAACGTTTAAATGTGCCTTTATACAATCATTTATCAATATTGTTCATTAAATTTGTGTGTGCATTCATTGTGCATTAGTTAACATATCGCTACCAAAGACTTTTGAGGTTAAGTGCTGCTACTTTCTGGAAATGTGTTATTTGCGTTTTAAAACTTCATTTTTAATTACCCCTAAAATGTCTAAGAATGAACTTGAATACTTTAGTAAATGTGGTAGTGACATGGACTATGAACATGAAATTGAAACAGTAGAAATTAAGGAAGCTCGGTTTTAGGAAATGCAGAGTGTGATTTTTGCAAAAATGCTTACGATCGATTATAGGGTGTGTCGGAAAAAGTAGTGGAAATATCAAAAAGGCAGAGTGGAAATGGAAAAGATCAGGGTGGAGTAGGAGTGAGTTCGCAGGGTCAGAAGCGGTTGCAAATGTAACTTTCTATAACCTAACGCGGAACAATAGCTTTGAAAATGCGTCGTCCAGCTGTGCAGTTTTTGGGTTTCTTTACATCGGATGTTTTATGGGTTTACGATCGGTACGTAGTGTACAAGGGAACATATTCAGATGCGAAAATCCGATTTTGATGAAACTTATTGGAGCTTACAGCTTTATTGTTTAAACAGAAAACTTTTGTTAAAATTTTCATGCACGACTACATTTCCCATTGAAAACACACAATTTAAAAAAAAAATTCAAATTTTTCAACCCCTGGTTTCGGAGATATCTCAAAAATACCCCAACTTTGAGGGCTGTTTTCACCCCTTCAAAGTGGATGGTTGCCAATAAAAAAACAAATGTGTAATATTTTTCAAAGAATTATAAGTTCCTGTAAGTTTCATCAAAATCGGATTTTCGCATCTGAATATGTTCCCGTGTGAGCGAATATACCTGGCCTCAATCGCGTGCTTGCCCCGTCGCTCGGAAGGTTTTAGAACGCGACAGGACTCTAGATTTATGCATTCTCTGCAGTCGCTGTCAAAAATAGCAAAAATCATTGGACAATTGTCGCTTTTACATCTGTGCGTAAATAACTCTCGTAAACATTTTGACAATGTATTTTTCATACGCAGATACCCTTGAAACTTCGCATAAAATTAATGCCGAAGTATATTGTTCGTTGTTATGTGTTGAAACAGCAAGGGTGAACGAGGGGGGGGGGGATGACATCTTATGGAGGTCACAAATCTTCTCTAGGTGAGCGTGTTTTTAAGATTTCAAGGTTACCTCTGTTTATCTTACACGGAACTTTATAAATTAATCTAAGTAACCGTGTCTATCTATCTCGAAAAGAATTCAATGACCCATAACATTTTGATCTTCCAAAGTTATTCAGGATCATTTAATGACGTAAAAAATTTTGCTTAACTAAACGGAAACACGATCACCTGGCGAAGATTTGCGACCACTGTAAGATGTTCTTCCGTCTTAAAACAAAGTAGCTTTTAGTTGAAATATTTGTGGGAAATAGTACTGGGAAAATAGTTACTGAAACAATCTGTATACGATATGGTACAAATTTTACGAAACAATATCGTTTTACTTTGATTTTACGAAAACGATTATAGACATTAATGTAACCATTTGTCCTATGGATATCAGATTCTAGATGCTCGAGAACTACCAGTGAAAGACGTGACAGGCAGCAGCGATCCTTACGTGAAGATATACCTGCTGCCGGACAGAAAGAAGAAGTATCAGACGAAGGTGCATCGGAAAAATCTGAACCCGGTGTTTAACGAGACGTTCATCTTCAGGTGATTAGCATGATCCTCCGTATTGGGGATACTACAAATTTACGTAACTTCGCAGACATGATCCTCCATGATGGAGATAATAACGGAATCACGGGCTTAAACAAATTTATTTTTTCCAGTAACTAATTAGCAGACTGTGGTTCATTACGTAAAATAACAATCGCTCGTGTTGATGGTAAAGAACGAAAGACACTAAAGAAAAATGTAGTTTTTCTATTGATTGCAATACTTTTAGATGCTTTTAATGTTCTTACAATTTTTCCATTTCACGTATTTGTTCTTTTAATTAGTGCATAAAATTTATAGACTCGATTAGATTAGTGATTGCGTGTGAACTTTTTAAAAAATTTCGAGTGCGCGAACATCTGCGATTCAACGATAATTCACTATTGATATCTGTCGCTAGCGTAACGTACGACGAGCTGCGAGATCGATACCTCCAATTTTCGGTGTACGATTTCGATCGCTTCTCTCGACACGATCTGATTGGCCAAGTAGTATTCAAAGGATTACTAGAGTGCACCGATCTGTCCCAAGAGATCGAGTATATGATGCATATCATGTGCGCCACGCAGGTAAACTCTTTGCTCCCACGGAGAATCTTCGCATTTCGAGATGTTGTTTTAACAATGGTGCTCGTGCACTTTTAGGATATAGTGGATCTGGGAGAATTGATGCTGTCGCTTTGCTATCTGCCAACGGCTGGCCGATTAACAGTGACCGTCATCAAGGCCAGGAACCTGAAAGCTATGGACATAACAGGATTATCCGGTAAATTGATCTCAATTGTTTTGTACAATCTTCACGCGGATGTTCACGCAACAGGCTTACGTAATGCCCGATTCATGTAGAACGTAACGGCGTGACGTTGTTCCCTTGTAAACGGTGTTCCTTTATTGCTTTACCACAATAAACTTTGCAGTTTGTTGAATGTACGACTAGAAAGGGTTATGGAAAGCATATTACACGTGTCGAATAGTAGTAAGAAATAGGAACACAGAGATTAGGTAAACCGATTGAGCAACGTTCGCAGATTTTACCATTGCGCAATTCGAGTCACTTAAACCAAATGAAGGCTTCTCGCTCTAGATATCGGATACCTTGACTATATCTTCAAAGCATAGTATGCATAGGCTCCGATAGGCGAAGGCGACATTAACCAATCGGAAACATGAAATTACGATCTGAACTATACATTTGCATACTTTGTACTCGAAGCTGTTTTAACCCTCTACGGACCCGTGTAACTTTCAGGTCACATTTTAATTTATCGACATTTTACCAAATAATTATAGCTTTTTTCATGAGATGGCGTATAAATCTTAATTCTATTGGGTTGTTCGGAAAGTAATTTCGTTTTTTTTTGTGAAAATGAAAGACAATTTTTGTATAATGAACAAATATTTTATTAAATTATATATTGGCCATTCTGGTTCAATACCTTTTGCCATCTTTCTGGTAGTAGCATGATTCCACGCTCATAAAATTTTTGGTCTTTGCTGGCAAAAAACTGATTGAGGTGGTTTTTGACCTCCTCATTTGAAGTGAAGGTTTTACCGTCTAAAAAATTTGGCAGTGACAGGAACAAATAATAATCCGAAGGTGCCAGATCTGGAGAATATGGTGGGTGTGGTATTGTATCCCATTCAAGCTGCAAAAGTTTTTGGCGAGTGACCAAACTTGTATGAGGTCTCGCATTATCTTGGTGCAACACTACACCTTTTCTCTTGATCAATTCTGGCCTTTTCTGTTGAAGTGCACCATTCAGTTTGTCCAGCTGATGACAGTAGACTTCCGAATTAATTGTTGTGTTATCCCGTAAAAGCTCAAAAAACGATTTCTTTAAAATCCCACCAAACAGACAGCATCACCTTTTTCTGATGGATATTGGCTTTGGAAATGTTTTGAGCCGGTTCATCTTTTTTGCTCCATGATCTCTTGCGTTTGACATTGTTATATACAACCCATTTTTCGTCCCAAGTAATGATGCGCTTAAAAAATGGATCATTTTTGTGACGTTTAAGAAGCGAATCACAGACGTCAACGCGACGACACAAATTTCTCTCCGTGAGAACATGGGAAACCCAAATATCGAGCTTCGAGGTTAAACCCAGGCCTTTCAAGTGGTCATAAACAGTTGAATTTGATAAATTTAACCTCTCACCGATCTCACGTGTTGTTATTTGCCGGTTTGTATCAACTAATGCCATTATCGTGTCTTTATCAACTTCAACCGGCCTTCCAAAACGTGGTGTATCTTCGACATCAAAATTGCCGGATCGAAATTTTGCAAACCAGTTCTGGAACTGGCGTACTGTCAACACATCTTCTCCATACACATCGGTTAACTTCTTTGTGGCTTGAACAGCATTTTTACCTTTTCTATAGTAAAAAAGTAAAATATGACGAAAATGCTGCTTATTGCTTTCCATATTTAAAAGGGCACCAACCAAAAACTACTGCGCAGAATCAATTGGACTTTTTCACACACAAGCCTTGCTATATCAGCTCTCAAAACATATAATGATTATGCGACTTAAGTGTGAACTTGGATGCAAAAAAATACAAGCATATCCTCTGTCGGGAAAAAACGAAATTACTTTCCGAACAGCTCAATATAACGTTGCCAAGACAACCAATAATAATATTTATGACCGTTGCTAGGCTCATCAACCTGAAATAACAAAATAAATACTCTGCAAACTGTCTGCAGTAAAAATAAGCGAAACCATTTGATCCAATTGATATTATTTGTGCCTTTGTCAGTGATTACCAAACTAAAAATAGTGGACATAATAGTTCTGTGTTCGTATTTCAATTTTCAATTTGTTACTGTTTTTTTATGATACAGTTTTGTAACTTTGAGGTTACAGTGGGCTATTATGGCAGATTTCGGTACATTTAGGATAAAGCTTGTGCTTTCTCCTGTTTTCAGATTTATACATTATATACCCAAAATATGAATACAAAATCAGATAGAAATGACAGAGGAATTAGAATTAGACACTTATTAGATTCCGAGTCCTATGAAGATGTAATAGTATTTCCCCGACGACGGATAAATGTTATTGACAGTGATGAAGAATTTAGTATTCAATCCTAGTCAGATGAGGAAGATGCAGGACCACAAAGAATTGTTTGGCAACCACTATTCCTGACGAATAATAATAGTAGTTATCGCCCTTGGAAAGGAGATTGCCCTAATGTCCCCGAAGCACCCCAGTCTCCTATGACCTAATTTCGAAAATTATTTGAGAAGGAAATTATAAGCAATATAGTTCACTATACCAATATATATGCACTGCAATGTGATCCAACAACGAGATTTAAAAAATAAAATCTTTAACGTCAAGTGCAAATTGTTTTATGGAATTTCACGCTTAAGCTTTTATGCACAGAAGTACAAACTTTCTAGGCCGTTGTTACCTGAAAGCCACATAGTGAATATATTGCAATAAAATTGTTTAAACGGAAAAATTTTTTTTCATTTGCATATATGGGTTTATAATTTCTGATTTTTCGTTCCCCAATTTTTATGGAATAAAAACAAAAATTGGGCCCATAGAGGGTTAAGTTGAAAACAAAAGAATGTTTTCTGACCTGGAATATTTCCAGTCTACTTATTTTATTTTTTCTTATGCATATCGAGTATTTTTGCTATTACTCATCCTTATTATAGTCGAACTTTGGTCAATCTCTTAGATACAAACATAACGATGTAGAAATCGTTTTACATAATAGCGTAGCAATTTTTAGAGGTGCCTCGGAGTCACCATTCGAGTGCAAAGGGTTAACACACTTTTATGAGCTTGTAAAATTATAAATATCAAATAATTCAGTTAAAATTTATATGATTCAATAAACATTCAATAAAAATCAATTAAAATATTTGTTCTTTCAAATATTTGAAATTTAGTACTTGTCAAATTTTGTAACGAACAATATCAGTTTTGTGAATACGAAACCGGACTTGCTCGAAGCGCAAGTATAAAAATAAAACGTTCAAACTAAACGATTTATTATTCGTGCGCTCCAAACAGGCGCCATTGGAGCGCTAAGGGATAACAAATACGACTTTCTATTATCACGCACAAAATAAATTAATCTTCACATTTCTACGTAAAATTGATGTTTCAGATCCCTATGTAAAGGTGTACCTGCTCTGTCAAGGCAAAAGGATAAAGAAGAAGAAGACTTCGGTGAAGAAAAACACGTTGTTCCCATCTTACAATGAAGCTCTCGTGTTCGACGTGCCCGAGGAGAATATCGAAGACGTCAGTCTTATAGTAAAAGTAGTCGATTATGACAGGTGAGTGACAGAATACTGAAAGGGACGTATCCTCCCAGTATTTTAGCATACACGATGCCCGGTTATCACGAACGCTGTTATCCAATTTTCTTCTCAGGATTGGATCGAACGAGTTAATGGGTTGCACAGCGATTGGCTCTAGTTTCATCGGAATCGGACGTGATCATTGGCTAGAGATGCTGGATAATCCTAGGCAACCGGTCGCGCAATGGTACCCTCTGCTAGAAACAGTAGCTGGCCACATTCCATCAGTGAACTCGGAACCACTTCCGATGAGTCTGAGCTGCTTAAATAAGAGGCAAGTCTGCGAATGTTTCGGCAAACTTTTAATACTTTGCGCACGGCTTACGAAATATTTCGTTTTTCTGTTTTTTCAATTCAATCGACAACTTGAGGAATTAAACATCGATTTTTTGTTACGTTGCCAGGGCAACGAGGCCCTGTGTGTCTTATGACAAGTTTTATGGTTAACGAACAAGGAATGGATCTATGAATTCCGATTGAGTACAAAGCAATCGATGAGTATAGTCATTATATAGCCTTGTGTCGATCGTGTGTCGCACCTTAAAAAATGTTTTATCATTTTACAACATTGTCTTATTTAAAAGTTCGCGTGTTAATTCGTTAGGAAACAGTTTTTGATTTATTTTACGAAAAAGGCCCTAATTCCAAGAAAGTAGTTGTCTAGAATTGTCTAGACATCGCATCTGGGTCAGTACTGTGATGAAGTGATACACTGTCGTTTTTGAGATACTTAGGGACATGTGTACGGTTCCGAAAGGATACATGCCGCGGTCCCCATAGAACATTGTATTTTTATGTTTATGGCGTACGACCATATTGTCTCCAGATCTCGTTGGACACAAGTCAACTATCGGTTAATATACGTTAAATACCGGAACCTGTTAAGGAAAATCAAGTTTCACTATGTAATTTAAAGTTCGCGCCTAGCACCATGTATGAAACATTTGTGAATCGAATGTCTTTTGTTATTATCGATTTGTACGTTTCTTCTTCATTCTTCTGTTTGTCGCCATTTATTAAACACGCATTAAAATCACGCTCCAGATTAGATTTATTATTCAGCGTTCCGAGCTGCTCAGTTTCTACAGAACCTCTAGAATTTGCTAGAACCACTGATCCACCAAAACAAGTCGCCCAACGTTAAATCGACCGGCGACAAGTGCGGGATAAAATCTAGTCGAAATAAATTCGTTGTTATTTTAAAACCAACGTGTTCCCTTTTTTATCCTCGGCACGAACTAAAAACAACATGCTTTAGCCGAAACAATTAGTTAGCATTTTGTTTTCGAAATGGGAAACAAACCAGCCGTACTCAGTACAAAGGCAACACCAGTTTCGGAGAGAGATCCTTGAACAAGGAATCTTTGCACAGCGTCTTACGAGGCTTCGTGGGAAAACGAAATCATGAAGTCAATAGGCGTTGCATAATTTTAGGATTACGCCCCAGACTGGCGATTTGTCCCCCATTTATCCCTACCAAAGGAAAAATCATTTTCCGAACTTTGGTAGGGACACATCGAGGTGAATTCGGCCGATCCTGGGACCAGGATCGTTAGAACTGTTAAAATATTGAACGTGTACGCACCTCAGAATTCTTTGAACTTCGAACTAGTATGCACTAAAGAACTGTTTAAATCTCGAACGTGTACGCACCTTAGAACACTTACACACTTGAACTTGTACATATCTCAGAACTCTGTGAACGTCGGACTAAATCTTGAACGTGTACGCACCTGAACTTTTACAATCTTGAACGTGTACGCACCTCAGAACTCTTTGAACATTTAGAACTTTGAACGTGTACACACCTTTGAACATTTATAATTTTAGAACTTTTGAAACGTTAAACCCTTACTAACAATAGATTGTATATTTGCGAATTCAAATATCGCCAATCTATTCTGCTAAAATAGAGCGTTATTGCCTTGAACCAGCGGCAATTCGGACGGAACGAACGCTCGAAACATTGGTTCTTCAAACCGGATAGAATCATTGGTACTTCGATCCGGATAGAATCATTGTTCCATCAAACGCTCGTAACAGTAGTAAATAAAAAGGTGCATATACAGTTACTCGTTTCAATATTCGGACACTATGGTTTTTGCGAAATTAAAGCTTTATGTTACTTACTTGAAATGTGGTTATCGAATTTTCAGGTCCGTAATGGGTTGAAGCACATATTCTAGTTTGCAAATATGTAAAATTAATTACTTTATTTGTTACTGTTTTCCACATAATACATCATAAACGAAATTAGACCCAGTATTGATGTATTATTAGACCCAATATTGATTACGAATATCTAGAATATTTCGCCGTTTATTCGCTTCAGAAGGTCCATTTGTAAACTCTTTATGATTGTTTGTAAACCCCCCAAGCGTGAAGCAATTTGGTTAGCTTCTGGTAATCAGTTTAATAATAGATTCCATCATTTCTACACGCATTTGTGAAAATGGGTCAAAAAGTAAAAATACCTGATTAAACATTCGACAACTTGTTATATTTCATCGCGAAAAAGGGAAATCATACCGGAAAATTGGAAAGTTGTTAAATTTATATAAAAGGACCGTCCCGGATATTATAAGAAGATGTAAACATGAAGATCGCATTGAATTTATTCCTCAAAAGAGACGTCCACGTCTTCTTGACAATCGTGATAAGCGTGTAATTATTCGAAAAATAAAGATCAATTCAGGGTAAAGTGCCGCTAATTTAACAGCAGAATTGGCTGCAGAAACTGGGAAGAAAGTGCACGTGGATACAGTTCGCAATGTTTTAAAAAATGCTGGTTACAATGGTAGAGTGACTCGTAAAAAACCATACATAAACGAGATCAATCGAAAGAGACGTTTAACATGCGCTAAAGAATTTATTTCTAAAACACAATCATGGTGGAATGATGTGATTTTTGCGACCGTAAGTCAATTTCATGTTTCTGGGTGTAGTAGACGAAAATTAGTGTGGCGTAAACCAAATAAACAATTAAAACTAAATAATATGATACCGATGGTGAAACACGGTGGCAGAGGCTCGATGGTATGGGGCTGTATTTCAACTGCTGGAGTAGGAGAGTTAGTTTTCATCGAAGGTATTGTGGACAAGAACAAATATTTAGACTTATTAAAGCAAAATTTATTAAAAAATGCAACGAATATGGGTATACGCGACAGTTTTAAGTTCTACCAGGACAACGATCCGAAACACAAATCGAGAATAATTCAGGAATATTTATTGTATGCTTGTCCAAAAGTGCTACATCCTCCACTACAATCACCGGATTTAAATCCAATTGAGAATTTCTGGGACTTATTGGATCGTAATATTACGACAACGCCTATAAAAACAAAAGAAGAATTAAAAATACAACCGTCGGAAAAGTGGAGACGCATTACTCAAAATTACTTAAGTAAAGTAATTTCAAATATGCCGACACGGTTGCAACATGTTATTATACAACAGGGATATCCCACAAAATATTGAAATTATTATAATTTTGTTCTTATATATTTCTAAATAGGAAAAAACGTTATGTAGTGTTAAGTGTCCGAATATTTTTTCGACACCAATATTGGGACTAATTTCGTTTATGATTTATTATGTGGAAAACAATAAAAAATAAAGTAATTAATTTTACATATTTGTAAACTAAAATATATGCTTCAACGCATTACGGACCAGAAAATTCGATAAACGCATTTGAAGTAAGTATATAAAGCTTTAATTTCGCTAAAACCATAGTGTCCGAATATTAAAACGAGTAACTGTATGTTGTTCGTTCGTATTGCGGTGTGACACGGATAATGGTTCGCCGTCGCCGAAGGTCGTAAATCTTCGACTCAAATTTCTTGACAACGCGAGTTCGGCACGATTCCCTACTATCCGTGTAGATAATAGGGATGATATTTTGTTGAATGACTGGAGAGATATTCACAACAAACGTGAATTCTATATTTTAAATACAAACACAACTTCGCAACGATTACAAATGAGATATGTGTTGAAGGGTGAGGTTTTCTTTTCGATAGATGTTTTTGCAGATTTCTTTTCGAGAGACGGTTTTGAAGTATTTTCGAGTGTTATTTTTTCATTGCAAGTAACCTCAGTATAGACGGGAATATGACATAATTCAAGCGAAATCGTGGATTTTACATTTTTCGGGATTAGTGAGGGAAACGGTCACCTTAGCTGATTAGTTTTAGCATTGCAGTATAAGTTTAACACGTTGAATGCCACGCGAATTTTGCATGCTTCGAACAAGTTTCATTTGTTTCATTTATAGAAATGATCAGCGTTATTGAACAAAATTGTTAGTTACTAAAAACTAAAGTTTTCACCTCGTACTATAATCTGGTTAATTTTGGCAGCACTGCGTTAATGTTCAATGCTGTTAATTTATTGATAACCGTTCTTAAACGATGTAACGGTGCCGGTCACCGATCACGCCCGTGGCATTCAACGTGTTAACCCTTAGCACTCCAATGGCTCCTTCGAGGAGACACTGAAAATTGTCAGACAATTATTCAAAATAATTTGTACATTACAAATGTTTGTAATTAAGAAGTTACTACAAATTGAAATGTTACCGTACGATTAACAGTAACAAATTTGGTATGCACGAAAGAAAATGAACCACGTGCAATGGAATTATTCTAGGACAGAAAAATGTTTCGAGTTAAATATTTAAATTGCTTGAAGTGCAAAGGGTTAACATTTTTGGTAGAAATACTGTTAAAGAAAACACTGAGCAAACTCTGAAAACGGACATTCTTAATTTTATTCGATAAGGATAGCATAATTGTTTGAACCTACGAAAACTATCTTTTCCTATTTCTTTCCAGTGAAATGAATTAACAGAAAATCGAAAATCTCTAATAACCAGTCCAGAAACTTTCCAAATTTCCAACCTATTATGCCCCCTTGAGTGTTGGTACATGTTCTTAATCAACGTATATCTTTTTCAGATGAAGACTGGGCGTCCAGATACATGTTTACGGGAAATCGCAATTATTGTCGGACGTCGGCTTAGACGTTGTTTCCTTCTGTCGTCATTTAATGCACACCGCTTGACTGATTTAAGTACAATTTCTATCTAAACCAGGGGCTCCAGAGAAACAAGTCAAATATCCATCAATAAAACAAACAAAAAAAATAAATAAAAAACAAACAAACTGTGCTTTGGAATATAATCATGTGGCGAGCGTGGAATAGTAAACAACTAGTAGATGTAGTAGGAGTAGTAGTTTGTAAAGCAGTACTGTATGGGAGAAAGAAGAAGCGATGGTAATCGAGGTTGCTCAAAACTATATCAGAATGATTGAATATTTCAGACAAAGACGAGAACCATGACAAAATAGCAAAGAAACTAGTCAAGGAGAATGCGTGGGAGAGAGAGAAAGAGGAAGAGAAAGAAAGAAAGAACGAGTGAAAGAAAAAAATAAAGATAGAATAGTTTTATTTTTTGAAAATGTATCCAGGCTGGCCCTGCATTCAACCATGCATGAAAGAATGAATCGTCTGCCGACTACATATACTCATATTTTATCAATATACGGAGAGAAAGAGAGAAAGAAAGACATATATGAGTCCAATAGATGATAACGAGTGAATCGATTTTTACAAGACCGATGTAGCAGCAGGAAACCGCTTTGCTCTTCGTCAGCTGTTGGTCAGCGACTTGGCTGCAAATTGTGGAGAAGCTGTTACACGAAACTTTGTTTTCCAATCGAACGAAGTAAACACGATAGAAGGTGTCGACGATGACTTCGAAGGATCCGTAAAGGTTCATGTACAAGAACAAAAATGATTGTTTATAAGTGTCTCACCGAAAACAAGAGAAACATCATTTTAAGAATCGAATGTGTAACCTTCGATCGAAATTGTTTTACATAGCAAACCGATTTCTGTTGAACGCATTCCAAAGGCAGCATATCGCTTCGCATAGAAATTTTGCAATCGACAGTAGCGCATACGCGATTCTTGTGTAACGAGCACAATAAAGCTCCGATACGTAAACTCAGATATAGAGGGTGTCCCTGCATCGGTAATACAATCGTGGAGGGGATGATTCTACGTGAATAAAAAATAAATCGGAAATAAAGAAAAAAATTGTTTCATTTGAGGCTTCGTTCTCGAGAAAATCAGTTTTGAATATTCAACGCGTACACTTAACTATGATTTAGATGAAAGGATCCTGTACACGAAGGTGTCACGACGTTGATACCTTTTTCTCAGCGTGCAAGGAATACCGCTGAGCACCTGGGTCGCAGTAATAACTACACGATTTACAATGGTTGCGATTTCTTTATTTTCAGTTTCGGAATGTTCGCGATTTCTTGTCTTGCAACTTCTTACTGTCCGTTCGTGATGTCTATGCTGCAACTTCTATGTTTTGGTCTGTTCGCGATTTCTGTTATATTACTTCGTTTCTGTCTGTTTGCGATTTCTGTGGTACAAATTCGTTTCTGTCTTTCTATCTGTTCGCGATTTCTGTTATGCAAGTTCGTTTCTGTCTGCTCGTGATTTCTGTTATGCAAATTCGTTTCTGTCCGAGTCTTGTTGCGTTGTATGCGTCGTCACCTCGGTTTTGTCGTGATTGGTCGAGGGTAGTTTGAGGCCGAAGAATATAGCCTTTTTTAATTAGTTGTAAGAGCGATGTAAGGAGTATATCTGAAGGAGTGGGAATCTATCAATGAAGTAATATCGTGATTTATTATTGGTTGTCTATTTGTCGTTTCGTTAGGTGCGTTGCGCCTGGTGTCCATCTGTCGCGTTAAAAACTGTCCGCGTACGGTGCTTGTAAACTGGTCGGCTTCTTCGGAGCTGACTTAAGTAATTTCTTGCCTGCTTTTCGTTTATGCGCTTTAAATGGCCGAAAACACGTAGGCACGTACAACCTTCGGTGTTTCTGTTGCAACAGATCCCGATAGGAGTCACATGTCACTTATAAGTTGTACTAATATCATTAGTATCGACACGATGTGCTCTATTACTCATTTCTCCCTGTCGATTGTGTACATTGTGCTGTATACACAACTATACTCCCCAAATTTAAATCTAATGTATTATGTACATCCAATTCTTCCAATACTAAAACGATTCTCGCTTTTAGTTGAGAAAATCTTGCAATTTCCACCTCGTAGACTTTTGAGTTACCATGATCCTGCGGATAGAAATCGAGGGGTGTAAAATCTGGGATCTTGGTGGCCAGTCGATTGGACCACCACGACTAATCTAAACTTCGTGTAGTTCATTTAATAAATTTTTATTATTTATGGTGATGCGGCACCATCATGTTGAAAACTGAGATTTTATCTAGTAGATAGAGGTATGTTTTCTAATAAATTGGATAAGTCTTCGCTTAAAAATCTTAAATATTAAGTTGCATTTAAAGTATTTCGGAAGAAACAAGGCCCTATAATTTATGTGTTTCTTCTATAGTATACGGATTTTCTGTTGACTCCCAATTGTAATGGTTGTGCACATTAAATGGGATTACGGAGTACACTTTCTACGACTTTTTCTTCTGCCATATTTCGAATCCGTCGAGGACCACGTAAATTGTAATTTCAGTGAAAAGTTCCACATTCGATCAAATTCACGTTTTCAATTACACGTCCACGTGGATGTCGTCGAATTGAATATCGGTTTCTGTACAAACGAGTCGCGGCAGATGCATTACTACTACACGCGCCAAATGCATGAATCGTATCCATGTATTCTCGATATCTATTCGTTGCGAGGCATTCATAGAAACTGTTAGTCAAAATTGATGATAATTATATACTAAGACTACGAATGGAACTGTGATAAGTGCTCGGATCGTCATGTCAAGACGAATGTACAGAAGTGGAAACATAAAGAAAAGTCTGAGATGGTTAAACTATGTCTAAACCATAGTTAAGGGGGGAAATCCAATTGAAAGCCAGAAATGTGCAAGATTTTGCGGAATTTTTTTCGACACAAAGAAATGATGGTACATTTTTGAAACTTTAGAATCTATTAATATTTATATTAGAGTACAAAAATATATTTTTTGTAATCTATAAATTTTCAAAATGGACGTTTTATTGCTAACATATTCCAACAGGTCCGCGCGAGAGGTGGAAATCGGCGTGACATGTAGCGTCTGTTTTATCCTTCCGAGTCACTAAATACAGAAATCACATATTATTCAAATCAATAGTTTCTAATTGTACCTAAATCTAAATTAAAAAATTGAAAGATTTATATGCGTTTGAAAAAAATATTCATTATTTAGAGGTTTTACATTTTTACAAAAACAATTAGGTTTAGCAACAAGGTAGTAGTGTTGTGAAGTTGTGATAAAAATTTCAGAAAGATTGGTTGAATAGTTTTTGAGTTACATTTCCTGCCAATTTGAAAAATTATGTTTCGAGAAAAACGCGTTTAAAGTTTTGATATGTGAAAACTGTATAATATGTACAACTTACCGGTTAATCGGCAAATCCAGGACCATATAATAGCCCTTCAGCTTCCTCGAAAAACTCGTTCTGCTGGATTTGTTGTTCTCTTTGCCTTTTTTCGGGTCTCCTTAGAGATTGAAAGGTTACGCCGTCCTTGTCTAACCAGCCGGTGCTCGTTCATTTTAGCAGCATACTCCTTACACTGTCTTCCTATTATTAGTTGCAGCTCTGCTATAAGTTGCAACATTGCAGCGTGGCCCACATTAAAAATTGTAGCCGCAATTAAAACGGCTATTTCTACAATTTTTGACTCTGAATTTAAATGTTTAGGCGCGAATCGCTAGATTGTTGCATTGAAACTTTCGTTCGCATTCTGGGTATGGCCACCTCAATACCTTTTCAATATGCCTTCCTTCGACATATCTTCATAAATAGGTAGAATATGTCTTTGAACTTCTGAATTGAGGGGTTCAGGATAAACAAATTTTTCACCAGTCACTCTGCTTTTCTGCCACTTACACCAGCTGTTTTCCTCCGGCGGACAGTAACTGTGTTGTGGATTTTCGTTTGTAGAGCACAAGTGGTAGAACGTAGCCATGATCTCGCTCTTCATATCTTCAACACTGTTAATATTCCTTCGTATGGCTAAGCCATAATAGGCGGTAAGTTTTTTTATTAGGATTTCTGTTAAGTTACCCTTCCCACCGAGTTTTTCCTTGCTTTTAACGGCTCGCAGTCGAGTGCCCATTCTCTTTACGACATGACCGACGCCATATGGATTGACGTCTAAAATACCTTCAAAAGTTTTGGAGTCCCCATCATAAACTGCAAATCATCGGCGCACTGCTTGGCCTCAGCGGCGCTCAAGAGGCGTGTCACGCTTGGAGGCTATAGCTTCAAAAGTACTTCGAATTTCTTTTTCAAATTTTAGGATTATATTCTTGACATGTTAAACTAACCATATATGTAAAAAAATTGCGTTTTTCGAAAGTTCTAATTGGATTTCCCCAAATTGAGATGTTCTAATTGGATACTCGCTGAATATTCAAAACTGATTTCACCGGAATGAAAAAATTTTATACTCTATCTTCAATTTGTATTTTCACGTGGAATTACCTCTTCCTCGGTTGTACCACCGATGCTGCGACACCCTGTATAAGTGAAACATATATACTTGCTTATCACTTGCTGTGGCGTGTCGTTAATTATCTGTTAATGTGCCGTGTAGGTAATATTTGAAACGCGCTTTAAATGGTGATCTTCCAAAAATTTCGAAGAGATTCTCTCTTATGCGTTTCCGAAACAGTCCTGGTAGAAAAATTTGCTACATCAACATCGCGAAGAGAACATTCTAATGACAATAAGCCCCGCGTAACCAGACGAACCCTTCTTCTAGACTCGTAATAGCAATATTCCTAAATGGTAGCGCCGTATCGATGAAAATTATTCTGCAAGACCAAATCGAAATACCGAGCATACGTTTACTAATTCACGCTCCTCAGCCACGCTCGTGCAAATATTCTTATTCACCGCCGATACGTGTTTAAAGATAAAGCTCGCCGGAAGGCACCGTTTGTGATAAAGAGCACCCGGTGGCCTGCGAGTTGTCTCTCGACGAACCTCCGAGATTTCCGATCGTTGATCGACTCCGAAGATCATTGTTGTATCGAATATTTGCTTCATCGATTCGAAATGCGCGAGGGAATTTGTTTGAATCATTGTTAATTTCTCGCATTGTTCGGTCGGATATATTTGCTTCTCCACGCGGATATATTCCTTCGTTTAACATGAGAACTATATTTTTTTGCGCGTTATCTAGTAAATTAATCCTTCTAACATCTCAAAACAAAATCAAATTGTGTGGTACAATTTAAAAAATGTTATTCACTTTTAACACTAGAACTACCGAACCAGTCAGAATGACTGGTTCCTGATATTTCCGTTTACAATTAATGAAGTTATAAAAGTATTTTCACTAGATAGTTTCGAATGAATTTCTTCATTGAAGCAGACATTATGATAAAAATCGTACGAGATCTGAATGGATGCAATTTTGTCATTATTACAAAGCAATATATATCGGTCGAATTTATTACTCGGTGGTTCTAGTGTTAATTAGTTCTTGCCTTACTCGTAGCTTCTTCGTTTGCGCTTCAAGTTTTTACTTTCTGACTGAAATTATTTGATTCTGTATGCCTCGAATTATTATCTGATGCAGAAATAATATTTTCCAGTAAATAATTCGAATATCGAAATATCCATCTTCGATTGGCAAAACTTGGATTATATCTAAATTCTGATTTCCTAGTAGCCATTTTCAATTAACTATGTAAATTAGGTTCGATCAACGTTGATTACGATTATTTATTCTGTAATGTTCTAGTGAATTTTTTAACAGCTTTGCTTGCTTTTTACTAAATAGAAGAAATATATTAAATTACCTGATCAATTAATTATCAAAGCATCAAATGCATATAGTACTTAATTAGAAAGTGTGTTGCTTCGAACCTTCACATCATAAAATAAATTAATATTTTAATGAAAGCGTGACTTCAGGACCTGAAGAATTATTTCTCATCGCGTACTCTTTGTCCATATGATGAAATTTAATACAATAGATCAAGTCCAAAAAGTGGAATAAAATTATAACATCTCCCTCACGCGGTGCGGATCTATGGAGCCATAATTACTCGAGTGCAAACAGTAGTTTTCAGAAAACATAAATGACACCTGATCATGTACACTAGTGCTGCCCAAGAGTGGGACCTTTTGCGAGTCTTTTCTCCATTTACATGACGTTTAACAGAAACATTCTGTGGAAACTGATGGAAACATAGTTGAGGAAAATTCTCAAGTCTCATAGATTACTGCAAACGCGATGAAGAAGAGGATCGACGTGATCGACAAAAAGCATGTATGATATCGTTCGCCTACAGGTGAAATATTAAGTATGTTTAAGGGTCGAGAATGATAGATGTGCAATAGAAGTAAGGAAAAATAAAATAAAGCAACATAATTGTACCTTTTCGATCGAACGTGTAAGGTAAATGTCTCTATGGGCAACCATATGGGCATACGATCGATTCATACTCAATACCGTTCAGTGAAAAATATTAATTTCTTGAACGGATGGTGATTATCAGACTATGGACATTATGCATTCGCAATAAAAATATAGCAGTCGAATACAAAACTGAAAAGACATTAGTGGAATCGAAGGATATCGTTCCATTATCTTTTACTTCTTAAGATGGTCTACAGTAAAAATACATTTTCATTTGACTTTGATTTCTTAAAACAGGGAATTTTACGCAGGGCTATTTCTCTGTACGGCAGAGTTCAATGCGAATTACGTGTAAATGATACAGCACTGCAATGTGTGATGGATAATGCTGTTCTGTACACGAGTACATTGGAATGAAGTGTTTGATCATAAAATTATCATTTTTCTTAAAGACTTTTACTGCCGGAATTATTTGTACGGTTTCTACATAAATTTTTACGTTAATATATTCATTTGTACCAAAGTTGATGATTATACAGAAAGTGCAAGAAGGTAGGGCGAGCACTTTACGGCATACATTTTATTTTTTCAATTTTTATTTCCATCAATATCTCATTTCGATTTTTTAGAAATTTTGTGGCTGTTAGTTTGGCAGTCAAAGTATTAAAGTAGCTCGTCGTTCAGAAAGATGGCAGTGCTTAAGAAGTTAAAGTTATTCACTGTATATCGTTGGATTTATTGTTCGGTAGTTCTAGTGTTAATTGGTAACCGAGCACAGATTTTTTCATGAAAATTCTAGATTTTTCTAATTGCGGACACGACAACCAAATGCATAAATCGACATCGAAAGTGTATTAAATCTACTCTATTATTTGTTTGTAGATTTGACTATTGCGAAGAATGACTCGAACAGAAGTAAAAGTTGTGTGTAGAGACATTTACCATAGTCAACGACTTCGTTTCGGTTGACAAGCAATCGGATACCTGAATTTGTACTGTGTGATACCGATAGTATAGCATCCACCGCGTATGGGCGTCTCTGGGCAGTGGATGGAAGGAGGACAGCCAAGAGTGAAAAATTAATAAATCGAAATACAAGAAACCAACAAACGAGACTACTCGTTTCAAAATACATGTAAAGAATAATACGGTTAATCTGTATGGCAATGACTGAATTGATTGAACATCCGCAAGTGAACGGACATCGCGCACTCATCGTTGGTTGAAAGTATACCCACCCTGTATCGATAGATTAGGTAGATTAGTAATGATACCAAGCGAATTACCTCAGATACGATGACGATATTCTAACTCCGGCCTGGGTAGATTTGTTTGAGACAAAATCGTTCCCACCGTAGCGTTCACCTGTCCCCTTCTAGCAAGCGTCGTCACCACAGGGATAGGACATACTTTGTTTATTGCGAGCAAGATTGCTTTGAAAAGCCAAATTTCTCGCGAGATAGTAGTGGGGGAGAATCATATTCAGGAGTTAGAGGAGAATACATTTCGTAGGAAATTTCCAGAGGCACGAGGAAAAATTTTGCTTTTCATAACAACTCCAGTCGCTAGTAACTATGAATAGGCGAGCCATAAGCAAACGTGATGAAAATGCACGCTGCATGAAAAAGAGATTGGCAGGGGAAGCAGGCGTTAGAAGGGCTCGAAACATGTCCAGGTCTGCTCTAAGTAATGAAATGAAGACAATGTGCCAAGGTACAAGTAGCATTAGCGTAATATAGACAAATGTAGCCGCAGACGATCGTATGCTTCCAGTAGTGAATTCAAAAGTATATACATACATATTACACGTACATATATACAGGGTGAGGAACATAAAATCAGTCACCTGAATAACATGTCTGCTATTGGTGACAGGAAAAAATGCATCAGGCAAAAATTATTTGGTATTGAGAGGCTATTCGACCGATGTTACTAGCTTTTTGATAGGTGGAGGTGTCAAAGAGATATGAAGGTCGTCTCTGCTTTTTTTTCTAATGGAACGATATATTTTTTACTTATATTTTAATATAATGACCTATTGGAAAGGTCATTCGTGGTCTAGGTTAAGATAATTGTAATGGAAAATAATTTACTTTGAGGAAACGATCAAGCACAATTAATTTATTTATCTAACAGTAATACACGACTAATACAAGTGTTCAAAATGGTGACCTTGAACATTGATGCATGCTCTGAAACGTTGCTTCACGGATTAACCCCTTGCCCTACAACAACGAGTCAGACTCGTGATCAAGATTTCGAACTGAATCTTCTAAATATGTATTTCCTTAATTTTCTTTAAACGGAAATAACATTTTATTTAATTGTTGATCGTATACGGTCATTGGAGAATATCTAGGCACACAGTAAGTACAAATTTGTCTTCTCTTTTTGTCGTTCTACGAAGGACAAAGAAAGTGTCGTCACTGCTATTGTAGAATAAATCGTAGGCCAAGGGGTTAAACGGTATGTTGAATTTCAGTTGTGTTTATAGTGGCACAAGCTCTTCTTATACGCTCTTTGATATCTTCTTTGATTGTTGGTATTTCATTATACACTTGTGCTTTAATTTTCCCCACAAAAGAAGTCCAAAGGTGTAAAATCTAGAGAACGTACGGACCATTTATGATTTCCTACACGACCAATCCATACGGTGTCCGAATGTCACGTTGAGGAATTGAGTAACTATCCGTGCAGAATAAACAGGGCATCCATTTTGTTGGAACTGTATAATTTGCCGTATGTGAAGCGGAATATTTTCCAGGTGTAGCAAAATTTCCGTTGAAATGTATTTATATTTCAAAGTGTTTAACATGTCATCAATGAAATAAAGACCAATTATTTCGCTGTTAAGAAGTCCACATTAAACGTTTACAGACCAAGGTCTTTGTTTATCCACTTCTCGCAGTCACTGTGGATTTTCTACTAACCAATAATGCATATTCCATGCAATTCTTGGCGAAGCGAAACATGAAAAGCGTGGAATTTATTTAACCAGTTAAGTGTGTTTGGCGACTATATCCTTCATGGAGATGTGGCAGAATTTTGTGTCATGACGATTACATCCGTCATGCGTAAAATTTTGTTACAATGTGATATTTAAATTGTAATTCTGGCGAAAACTAAATTATATTCGTAAATTTTAATATGTTTAAAATGTTTAGAGATCAAGACGAAATGAAACAAACAAATGAAAATTATAAATAATTTGATATAGATTCGTGCATCTCTGTACACTCTGGCTAGAACTCTTAATTTTCGCGACACATATAGATGCGCGCTTTGAAAAGAGATCACCACAGTTAACTGGTTAAATGTAATATTCACAAGACACTTTGTTGAGGGATGCCACTTTCACATGCTAGCTGCCTTGTAGTAGCACGAGGATTTTGCATTACAGCTGCTAAAAGATTCACTACGTTTCGATCATCAGTTGCTGTCTTGGATCTTCTTCGTATTTTATTATTTACACGTGTAGTTTCTTGAAAAGTTTTAATAAAATTCGTAAATGCTTATCGTGAAGTTGTAACACGTTCGGGAAACCGGCCAGCATCTCTTACAATTTAGCGACATTCCCCATAGACAAACACCATATCTAGTTTTTCCTCTATTGAATAACGGATTTGGAAGCTTGAGATACACTTCGCTCGCCAGAGATTCTCATAAACGATTAACCTCTTAACGCACAGTTTAAAAAAAAAATCAATTTGTTTTTATGTAAAAAAACACAATTTAGAACATTGTCTTGGCAAAAAAATTAAAAAAATACAAAAATAATCAAAATTTTTATTTTAATTTTGGATTTTGATCTACTGCGCTATTGTTCCATGGAAAAAGGCTATATTTTATTCTTGAATAAATAAGTGTTATAGCTTAGAATCCCATGTAAATGATAAATATCAATAAAACGGTTTTTTTTTCTTTGTTTTCACATTGTTATTTTCAATTCTCGATTGTATTCGAGTGTGAAAAATTATAGCAGCATAAAATACAACGCCGCTCGAATTATCTCGAGCGTACAAGTTAATACGTATTAACGTATAGTTAATAGTATAATGTGATTGCGTATTCGTATTCGTCTTGACATACCCTATCAGAATGTAAGTAAAAAAACATACAGTTCTATTGAGAGAAACAGAGATGATCTTCGTATCTTCTTGGCGCCACCGCTTATCAAAAAACTATGAATGATCAGCCTCTCCATACCAAACGTGGCCGATTTTAAATGCCTCACCCTGTATGTGTATATATACATATATAAATAAATACATATATTATATATTTGTATCCTCGTATACGAAACCGCATCAGTCAATTTGGTCATGACTGCTCACCAGTCTCAAGGGTTGTAATTTTGCGGATTTTCGCATACTTCTCATTTATTGCACCAGCGATGCCCATCAACAACATCAGAGGAACAAGACAAAGAAAGAATATAAACAGTATTTTTCGTACAAGCGAAACATTCTAGAACAGACTGAGCTTACTCCAGTAACTTCCGTACGACGAACCAGTGCATCGTTCCAACTATTATAGTTGAATGAGCCAACTATGCGGTCGGATCGAAGAAGCGGTTCTGTCGATCGTTCTAAGTCCATTTCGATCCTTGTCCGACGATTCTTCTAGATATATTTTCGATGATGCAGCTTTTAAATACTTCGATCCAGTTATTCAGTTTGATCGAAATAAGTAGTAACATGGACTAGTTGTTACAAACTGAAGATTTAGATGACATCTGCAAGGTCAAAATGGACTCGGATGTCTCCGTTAAAAGATTAATCCTGTGAAAGTGACGAGATAATCGGAAACATACAATGTCGTTGTATAAAAACAAAGGTTTTTGTTTGTTAATGAATCGCAAAGAAATTATAATTAACCCCTTGCCCTACAACAACGAGTGAAACTCGTGACGAAGATTTCGAACAGAATCTTCTGAATATGTACAGTGACTCACGAAAGTATATAATAATATCTCATTGCTAAATTAAATCTATGGTGTTCAACTTAAGATTGCTGTATGAAATCTGCATTTTTTCGTGTTTTTCGTTGTTTACAGCCAGAGTTTGCAACGGAAAAATCTTATAGTAATACCTGACATGTGGCATAGTATCCGAAATGTGTCCGAATTTTTTCAGAGTTTTTAATTAATTAATTAATTAATGAATAGGGAAAATAGGCCAAGAACTCGTTTTTCAATTTTTCTAAATAGCTACCCTTACAGATGAGATACAGTGAGTCACGAAAATATCCGAACGCTCTTAAATGAAAAGTTTAATGCGTAAAAAACTGCGAGTCACATTAACAATTACGAAATATATTTATTCGTGTAATAACATACGAGTAGCACGGTTATATATGTTAAATTGGAAGTGTCTTCGGTAACGCTAATAATACTTTTGAAAAATTTGTTGCCAATACCGGCTAAACAAATGCCACAAAAGTATTCGAACGATTAACGAGTAATTTATTATTAACATAAGAGTATAGTTTTAATATTTTGTCGATCCACCATGAGCACTTGTTATGGCTTACAAACGTCGTTGGATGCTGTCAACCAAATTTTCAGTAATTTCTTTTCCTGTATTATTCCAATCATCTAAAATGTTAGTTTTTAACCCTTCCTTGGAATTAATATTGTATTTATTAAATTGTCTGCTAATTTCTGTCCACAAGTGTTCAATGGGATGGATATCTGGACTTTGTGAAGGCTTTTCTAAAATGTGGAGTAGATTGTAAATGATCCATTATTTAACAATATGTGCGGCATGTTAAGGATCATTGTCTTGCTGAAAATGAAAATCACCAACTAGTCCTAATTTTTCCGCAGTTTGCTTTAACACGTTAACTGCCCAACTGGCGACCTCGAAAATTTTATAAAATCAAATTAGTTTATTTAATGAAACAGCTTTCGGAAACTTTAAATGTATGGCATATAGTTTTCTATCAACCTTCTTGTATTCTTCAGATATCAACTACATTGAATGCAACGAATGTATTAATGTAGACATTTATTTTTAAACATAGACAAATAATTCTGTCACCCATATATGGATGACATGGCAGTCAAAGTGTTAAATTATCTTTTAATATCTGCATATACTTATATTTATCTAACATTCCATCAATAATGATAAGGTTTCCAACACCGTCGGCCGCCATACACCCCCACACCATTATGGATACACCTCCATGTTTCATGGTTGGACGTACATTTTTCACGTCCATCTCTCTGTTTGGTTTTTTCCAAATTTTAAGGCATCCAAAAGTCCTTGTCCTTGCTCGCATACTTTTTAACGAAATTTAGTCTCTTCTGCTGGTTGATTTTGCTAATAAATGGTTTCTTTCGGGGAATACGATCATGAAAATTGTTTTCACGGAGGATTCTTCAACAAAGTTCGGGATGAACTCGTTTCCCAAAGCTATCAGCGACTAGTCTACCAAATTTTGGGGCCGAAATTGTTGGGTCTTTTTTTATTTCACACACAATTACATTCTCTTCCCTTTTCGTTAATTTCTTGGGTCTACCAGAACACACTTCATCTTGAAAAATTCCAGTTGTTTATAACTTTTTTACCATGTAGCGAATAGTAGATATGCTTCTATCTAATAACTTTACTATTTCGTCATAGCTCTTACCTTCATTGGGCCACTTCACTATCAGTTTTCCATCAGTAATGCTAGTTTCGGACTTTTTTGCACACATTATTAACACAAATTTACACTCTTGTTAACACTTGCTGTACCGAATAGGGGAAAAGTGTAACATCAACCGAAGGAACCAATGTTTACAATTTATCAAATTCAAGGATGGTTTTGTCAAAATGTTTTGTCGTTCGAATAGTTTTGTGGCAACCGTTTAGCCAATGTCGGCGACAAATCTTTCGTAAGTGTTATTTACGTTGTCGAAGACACTTTCAATTTAACACTTTGACTGCCACGTCACCCATATAAGGTGACAGAATTGTTTGTCCATGTTTAAAAATAAATTTGTACATTAATATATTCATTCCGCTAAATTTAGTTGAGATCTAGAGAATAGAAGAAGGTTGAAGGATTACTTTGTTTCATACATTTTAAGTTTGCATTCGTTGCTTCGTTAAATAAATTACTTTGATTTTATGGGATTTTTGAGGTGGTTGGTGGGGCAGTTAAAGTGTTAACATGTATAACTGTAATGGTTGTATATTACTGTAGGAATACAAATATTTTGCAATTGTTAATGGGCCTCACGTTTTTTACACGTCAAACTTTTTATTTGAGAGCGTTCGAATACTTTCTTGCCTCACTGTATGTCCTTAATTTTCTATAAAACGAAATAAAATTTTATCTAATTATTGCTCGCATGCAGTCATTGGAGAATAGCTACGTCCGCGGTAGCTACAAATTTTCCTTTTCTTTTCGTCGTTCTTTGGTGGACGAAGAACATCTAGTCACTGTTACCACAAAATAAATCGTAGAGCAAAGGGTTAAGTAGTTAATGCGGACCTTGTACACGGAAGAACGATGTTAACTTAATGACTCGCATTGGTTGAGCGACAATATTCACTTGAAATCGAAATGGAATGCAAATTCTAAGTTAACAACTTTTAAGAAACAAACTTCTTATTGTGGAAGAATTAAGTGTACTTTACAATGACATTTTCAGGATTGGACGACTTGGAACGTGTGTTTCCTATCCTCTAACTGTTGATTCCTTTTGAGAAGGATAACATAAACATGTACTGCACTATAGCAGGAACCATGAGATATTTTAATAGTACTATGAACGGTAGCTCTTCTTCGACCCGACTATAGGAACGTTTTTGTACTCGCAGGAGATGCCTTGAGAACTCTTAGAGTTGCGAAACGCGATTCTAGATTGAGCGAACAGGAATCGGACGGTGATGATTTCGATGACTTTGGATACAGAGAAGCGTTTAGTCGATGCTAGAAAAAATACTCGATGTATCTAGGAAACTCGTGAAACCCTATCCCATACTTATCGATGTGCCGTTTCATTGAATCTGTCAAATTTTGTATCTGTTTCCATGTAATCCTTAATGTGCGTAGCATCGATGTTTACGCGTTGTTTTTGTATGTCAGCGGTGATACGCGGATGGCGTTGACTTCGTATTGTTTCGATCACTCTTGGCGACGACCTGCGGCATCCTTTATCGCGGCCAAAATTGCCGATCAACGACAAACAATAATATCTGTGTACGTGCACACATATCAATAACGTTTGCGGGGCAACGAGTTGATGGTATACAGGGTGTCGTGAAACAAGTAACGCGTTGCAGAGGATGGTGTTACACAATAAAGAGTCAGAAGAAAGAATTTAATTGTTAAAGAACGAGCGTAATTGTTATTTCTGCTTCTTGCAAACGTTATTTAGAGTGTCTCTAATAAGACAATTTGGTGTTGATAGAAAAATTATGATTCTTTACTTCTTTTTGCTAAATCCCATAAAGGTTACGATATAAATTAGTACTACATTGTTACAATTTGTCTCGTTTCTGTGAAAAATACAGATTCCTATGATTCAATCTGGGATAATTAAGATTGAACACACATATATGTTACTTTTATCATGGAATTCGTGAACCTGGTAAATAAAAATTATTCTAAGTTCAAATGAAACTATTCAATATTTATGTCCTTTAAATATTACATTCTCGACAACAACATCTCGATCAAAACAATTTCAGTCTTCTCTTCTAAACAGACTTTTGCAGATAGAATGATATCCTGGTACATGGAAACGCGTGTTTTGCAATACACCCTGTATACAACAATAAGTCGCTGGGAAAAGTACGTTCCCAATAATTGTAACATCAACGTAAGCAACCGACAGACAACAGGTCTTATTTCAAGTCTACTTTGATTATGAAAGTGATATTTGTAATCGTATCTAACCGATTCAAACAGATTACCAGCAGGTGCCGGTAATACTATGCATTTTCTAACAAGTATGCGTATTTGTACTGTATAGCCGGACACGCAGTAGCCTCTTCGTGATTGTAAATGAAATAAATAAATCGGTACTATGCCGACGAGACTTTCTTTTTAATTACACTTCCAAAGATTTCTTAAAATTGAGCAACTTCAATTTAATCTAGCAGTTTCTATTAACCCTTTCCACTCAAAGCTGTTTTAACCCTCTATGTGCCCGTGTAACTTTCAGGTCACATTTTAATGTATCGACATTTTACCAAATAATTATAGCTTTTTTCATGAGATGGCGCATAAATCTTAATTCTATAACGTTGCCAAGACAACCAATATTAACATTTATAACAGTTGTTAGGCTCCTCAACCTGAAATAACAAAATAAATGCTGTGCAAATTGTCTGCAGTAAAAACAAGCGAAACCATTTGATCCAATTGATATTATTTGTGTCTTTATCAGTGATTACCAAACTAAAAATAGTGCACATAATAGCTCTGGGCTCGTATATCAATAACAACCTATTTGTTTGCATTTCAATTTTCAATTTGTTACTGTTTTTTTTATGATACAGTTTTGTAACTTTGAGGTTACAGTGGGCTATTATGGAAGATTTCGGTACATTTAGGATAAAGCTTGTGCTTTCTCCTGTTTTCAGATTTATACATCATATACCCAAAATGTGAATACAAAATCAGATAGAAATAACAGAGGAATTAGAATTAGACGCATTAGCGGTAATAGATCCGACGATTCCTTACTAGATTCCGAGTCCGATGAAGATGTAATAGTATTTCCCCGACGACGGATAAATGTCATTGACAGTGACGAAGAATTTAGTACTCAATCCTCGTCAGATGAGGAAGATGCAGGACCACAAAGAATTGTTTGGCAACCACTATCCCAGACGAATAATAATAGTTGTCATCGCCCTTGGAAAGGAGATTGCCCTAATGTCCCTGAAGCACCCCATTATCCTGTGACCTATTTTCGAAAACAATTTAACAAGGAAATCATAAGCAATATAATTGACTATACCAATATGTATGCACTGCAATGTGATCCAACAAAGAGATTTAAAAAATAAAATGTTTAACATCAATTGCAAATTGTTTTATGGAATTTCACGCTTAAGCTTTTATGCACAGAAGTGCAAACTTTATAGGCCGTTGTTACCTAAAAGTCACATAGTGAATATATTGCAATAAAATTGTTTAAAAAGAAAAATTTTTTTTCATTTGCATATATAGGTTTCTAATTTCTGATTTTTCGTTCCCCAATTTTTTTGGATTAAAAACAAAAATTCGGCCCATAGAGGGTTAACTAGAAAACCAAAACATTACTTCTGGTCTAGGTTATTTTCATTCTACATTAATTATTTCACCTTATGTATATAAATTTTTTGACTGTTACTCCTCCTTACAACCGTTCAATTTTTATCTATCTCTTAGATATAAAGAAGACGATGTTAAAATTGTTTAAAATAATAGTGTGCCGATTTTTCGTGGCGCCTCAGAGTCGGTACTCGACTGCTAAGGGTTAATTATAGGCATGTACATTTTAAAGTACAAATAGAATTAAACATTCTATTTGGGGACACACTGAAATTGCGAACTGAAAATTTTCGATTTTTAGTGAATTCCTATAAACCGCTTTTCACTAATTTCGATACGTTTTGTGCTTGCTCACGTTTTTATACAAATCGTTTAGATTCACAACGACCTAGACTCGAGGTCATTCAAGATCAAACTTGCAGGGAAATGGAGAAAAGGTGTGATAACCAGCTATAACTTAGTGAGAATCACGTATGAAAAGCTATCGACCGGTAAGGGTTAACCCTTTACACTCGAAGCTGTTTTAACTCCAAACCCAAGGTATTCTTTCTGACCCAGAATATTTTCATTCTACACAATATATTTCATTTTATGCAAATGAAGTTCTTTTACTATTACTGGTCCTTGCAAGAATAAAATTTTTACGAGTTTCTTTCACACAAACATAGTGATGTAGAAATTGTTTTAAACAGTGCTATGGCTATTTTTTGTGGTGCCTCAGAGTCACCATTCGAGTGCAAAGGGTTAATATTGGACGGCTAGTTCAATGTTTTTCGGCGGACCGTATTACAAGGTACGAAAAGTTAAGAAGATCTTTAGCAGATCGTAAGGTACACTTTGAAACGATGATGTATTTTGCTAGATTCTAAATTCGACGTGAACGTTAATCGAACTTGTTTGTCCTATGACCTGAACGATGGTCAAAGATTCCAGTTTTGATAAACTCGCACGATGGTTGATCAAGTCGAAACAATTCGATGTGGTTGACTCGATAGTCAAATTGATTCTGCTCGCCTCGATAGTCAAAACGATTCTGATTGCTTTTCCCGAAGTCCGTTTCCTCTTCCCTTCGTGTCGTCCGTGTGACAACTGTGGCCGATACGATGCACACAACACGTCGTTCGTTACTTTTCACCTGAAGGAGAAGGATCTTCTTCGAACGTTCCTCCACGATGGAGGAAGAAGCCTCTCCTTCAGGTTGCCGATGTTAATTAATTTTTTGGAAGAAAGGACGGCATTTCGGATTAGCGCGACGATGTTCGAAAATGCACACACAATGGTGCGGATGGTTTTATAGCCCAATTGCCCTGCCGTCGGTGGAGATCATGGATGGTCGCGTCAAAGGATCACCTTTCGGCCCGATACCGATTGCAAGGCAATACGGACTTTTTGTATGCCACTCGAATGGACATTGCGACGATTTTCTAATTAACCCGTCGAAGACATTGCAAACAAATGCCTTCGAACAGGCTGTTCCTCGACTCAGACGGAACAGACGTTGCATTTAATGAGTTTTTTTATCTATTGCGAGGGTGGAGCGGGTGGGAGTGAGATAATCCTCTCAGCACTTAATATTATTAACACGTTGAATGCCACGCGAATTTTGTTTCGTTGTTTCGTTTTGTTAACGAACAAGTTTCATTTGTTTCATTTATAGAAATGATTAGCATTATTGAACAGAATTGTTAGTTACTAAAAACTAAAGTTTTCACCTCGTACTATAATCTGATTAATTTTGGCAGTACTGCGTTAATGTTCAATGCTGTTAATTTATTGATAAACGATATAACGGTGCCGGTCACCGGTGACCCCCATGGCATTCAACGTGTTAATAGTTCACTTTAGGTATATTAACCCCTTGGGTACGGATTTATTTGAGAAAATATTTGCATGTGGAACGGAAATAATTTTTGGTTGCTTGGAGTAGTATGTAAAGGCAGTACATTTTACGTAAGAATGTATTTATTTCTAAAATATTGGTGACATATGTAGTATTAAGATGTCTTCAACTAATTAGAATTGCAAAACAAAAATAAATTAATAACAACAAAATAAAACTAAATGAAATAAATTCAAAGTTTAATTTTTGGTTTGACGTCTTAGACACGTCATCCGCTCTTAGGGGAAAAAAGTGAATGACGTGTCTCAGACGTCAAATGTACCCAAGGGGTTAATAGTAATTGAGTATTTTGAACCTCAGGTGTCTAACATGATTTCAAAGCTGTAATGCATATGGTAGGTATGTTTGAACAGTTGAAGTAATATTTAGGAAAAATACAGTAGTAACAGAAGTTTTATTACTCGTGTCATGCAGCTGAGTGATTGTACTCCTATATCTCGTCTGTGATACTACATCGAACATTTTCTACGCAGTCGGTAATTCAGAACCATTGATACAAAAATTGGCTAAACTTTACCAGAGGGGATCAAAACTTTTCGACTTTCACTTTTATATAATCCAGTAGGCTTTGGCGAGACAAATTCAAAAATCCAAATTAAAAATTTATGAATTCATTAGTTCAAAAGTAATGGTTGTCCAAATTTCAACAATCCTAATTCTTACCTATTTTAACAGCTAAAGACGATGCCATATTGGTACGTAACCTGTTTAGAGTTGGTTACAGACGTAGTTTACAAAGTGCTGCCGCTCTAGATAGTAGAGTGACAAATGATACATAAAGTTTGATAGAGATGAAAGAAATAGCTGAAGGAATAGTGTGAGCCGTGGAGGAAAAAGCGTTTCTCATCTACGTGTTCCTGTGTCGATCGTGCATGTTTCACTCGTTCCTCCACAAAAATAAATCTTTGCGGCCACGGTTGGTAACGGTAGCAGGTCGGTAAAACTACTGTCGCAGCCGACAACGTTGGGATCCACCGTGGCTGGAATATTGACTGACCGCGTGGTTCAAGTTTCTTGTATTTACAGTCTTTGATTAGTTAACATTCAAACGATTATCGTAAATACATCGGCACCATCAGTAGGTGGATTCTACGACCCGTGATCAGAATCGTGACGAGGACGATTTTCCCGTGACTGCTTCTTGCTAACGGTATTTGAAAATACGTCTGGCTCAGATAAATAGGTTAAGTTTCCCGCTAGTACCTTTCTTTTTGTTTTTTTAGGGGTGGGGGAAATGCTCTTGCGCAACACCTCCTTGTGGGGGTTAGTGTGGGACTCACCAACGGAACCTGATAGCGACCGCGGTCCTACACACTGAAACCCCTACCCCCTGGGGCGGCAAGCCGTTCTCGTCTTCTTCCGTGTCGTCAGGGGACACCCACGGCTCTTTTCTTTTTTTATTGTTTATATTAGGTCAATCGGAAAGTTCTGTCCATCTAGCGTCGAGTAGCCGTAGCTCGAACTGTGAGTAACTATAACCTCTAAAGTAAGGCTAACTTTTTAGTTTGAACATCTGTTAATAAAACTCAGTACACAACAATTTACGCTTGCATCAATAACTTCGTTTTTTTCTACATTGAAGATGTCGGAATTTGAGCCGAATAAGCGTCATTTGCGCGAAGTGTTAGTCTTTTGTTTCAATTGGAAGAAAACGGCAGCTGAAGCTCATCGAATGATTGTAGACGTTTATGGCGATAATGCTGTTTCCGATAAAACATGTAGAGAGTGGTTTCGACGTTTTAAAAATGGTGATTTTTCTTTGGAGGACAAAGAGCGTTCTGGACGGCCACGAGTATTCGAAGACGAAGAATTGCAGACATTGGTGGATGAAGATCCATGTCAAACGCAAAAAAAAAATTGTAGAAGCGTTAAATTGTGTTCAATCTGTCATTTCCGACCGTTTAAAAGCCTTAGGGAAGGTCTACAAGGAAGGAAAGTGGGTCCCATATGAATTCAAGCCAAGAGACATTGAAAGGCGGAAAACCATCTGCGAAATTTTGCTTGCTAGGCAACAAAGAAAGGGGTTTCTCCATCGTCTCATCACTGGGGATGAAAAATGGATTTATTTTGACAATCCTAAACGTCGAAAAACCATTTGTGATCCTGGCCAACCCTCAACATCGACGCCAAAGCGGAATATCCACGGAAAAAAGGCTTTACTCTGCATTTGGTGGGATCAGGAAGGTGTGGTATACTATGAACTGCTAAAAACTGGTCAAACAGTCACAGGAGATCTCTACCGACAACAAATTATCCGTTTGAGTCGAGCATTGCACGAAAAACGACCACAATATGAAACGAGACAGTGTAAGGTGATTTTGCTGCATGACAATGCTCGGCCTCACGTCTCAAAAATTGTCAAGGAAACGATAGAAGCACTTCGCTGGGAAGTGCTACCACATGCGGCTTATTCACCAGACTGTGCCCCATCTGACTACCACTTGTTTCGGTCGATGGCACACGCACTTGCTGAAGAACGATTTAATTCGTACGAAGATCTCGAAAAATGGATCTCCGCCTGGATAACCTCCAAAGATGAATCATTCTTTCGACGCGGAATTCGCTTGCTGCCCAAAAGATGGGAAAAAGTCATCACTAACGATGGACAATATTTTGATTAACGTACTCTTTCATTTTCTTTCATGAATAAAGCTTTACTTTTTGTAAACAAACGGACGGAACTTTCCGATTTACCTAATACTACAGGGAGGTTTAATGCTTTATGCACTACTACCCGAGACCATTCCAATCCCGAGTAAGTGTGGCACTCCTTGGCGGAGTGTGCCATGCCGAATTTACCCACTAAAACTCCTCCCTACCCTGCGATCAATTTGGGGTGGCATCCGGAGGGCTGGCATCCTTGCGGTTTACTTCCTCCCTCCGTTGGCGATGCTCCTGTGTCTTCTTTCCAGCAGTTCGGGTCCCCTCTTCCTGTCGCTTGGAGTGCAGGTTGCACCCTTGTGTGGGCCACCGGGGTCGGTCGCTTTCCTTTTTGTGTTGTGGTCCTGATAACCTAAGTCGCAGAGGCAGCTATCGGCTACCCTCCCAAGGGAGGTACTCACGGCGGGAACCAACAAGAAGGTTGATGCTTGCTGTTTAGCAATAGCTAGTTTTAGCTCTCTAGGCGGCTGGTCTCGGATACTAGAGTGACCAAGGTCGGCCACATTGACACCTCAAGCGACCGCGCACCTTAAGAGAGTCGTAGTTACTCCCACCACCCACGGGTCTACTATCCGCATTTCTCATGGGTGCCCCCCTTTTATTCGACTGAGCCCTTCCACTTTCCTTTTCCTCTCCTGCTCTTTCCTATCCTCTGTTTTCCCTTCCGTTCTCTACTTCTGTTTTCTCTTTCATTTACTGTACCCCTCATTCCGTTAGCAACACGCAAAGAATTTCTCTGTCCACTTTCAATTCGTTTTACAAGATCGCTTGTAGGAAAACACGAGCATCGCGCCAGTCTTCCACAGTTTCTTCCGATGGAAAGGACGTCGCGAGCGCGTTATTGCATTATAACATCTTTTGAAATGTTCTTGTGCCGTGTGAACAACAGATTGGAGAAAATGTGTGAAACGTGTGTTTTAGGCATTGTGTTAGGTCTCCGGCAGGAGACGTCTGGTACGTAGGTAGTTGTTTTTCTTTTGTTCTCGATTGTATTAAATACAATAACTGTATAAACTCAACTAAATTAAAATTAAAATCAAATTATTGTTAAAGTACTGATTTATAAAACAAAACAGTGCAGCAGCGGGAACTACACTGTTGGTTCCCAAGAACAGATAGAGATGACGCGGGCTGTAATTTACAACATGTACACGAAATCGAACAGCTAAAAGCGGAGAAGCTGAGGAACTACCTTCCGTGGGAAGGCGCCTCTAGCTTGACGATCCGCTATACACAATAGAAGCGTTGCGGCTTACAGGGGCAAGGGCAGATCCATGCACGAGACTCTATATAATAACTAATGCGACGCGACAAACATCGTGCAAATTAAATTAAAATAGCCAGTGTAGGCAATTTAGTATTTATTGAGGCTAGCGGCCAGATGTTCGACAGTCGAGTCGACCAGGACGGTGACCAGGAATATGGCCCAGGCGTGATACCGGTTGTTTTTCCGTAGAGTCAAGGCTAATTCCTGCTACAATGGGTCTTTCGATTTTGACCACCCGAGAGCCCGGAATAGCCGCGTCATAAACCTGGTCTCCGTAGCGAAAATAATTATGCAATAAAATTTTATGAGATCCCAGCTTTATGTTTAATTATCAAAGTAACAGTTGAATTATCAATGTGCAATGAATTTGTTTTAAACAATGGAACAGTGCCTGTTCACAGAAAATGCGATTTTTAAAAGGCTAAAAAATACTGGCGGTGAAAGAGTAAATTGGTTTAAAGTATGTTGGATGAGATTTTTGAGAAGCGATTCATATAAGTTAATCTACAAAACGGCAATGAACGAGGATGGACCATTCAAAACATTGGATTTACTACCGCAACGGGGAAGACCGAAAAAACTTTAATAATATCATGTTGGTACCACTATATAAAAAAACAAGATCACTCACAAACCTAAAATATAAGGACTTAATGGATTTATTACATTATATACCACCTGCACGCTACAGTTATTTTAAATCCTTTCCATTTACACAAACTGGAGATGGTTGAATAATAATTAATAAAACAATATTGATTTTACTGTAAAAATTATTTAACAAAGAATGAATCTTGAGTATTTTTTGATTTTATAACATAAATGTATATACATTTATTTTAATTTCAAAGGAAATTTACTTTTCCTATGGACTTGTGCTTTCCTAAGAATTGAAAACGTTGTTTCATTGATTTTAAAAATGGCGTAAGTCCATTCATAGCGACCAAAATATATTAATTCTTCAATAATGTTAATTGTGCTAATTGGGATAATAAATTTGACACCTTTAGAAATCCAAAAACACTATTCTATTATGCTATATGTTACCCATACTTTTAAATTTAATCGAACGCAAACCCTTCCATATTTCGATTCGAACATAAATGGACTTACGCCACATTAAAAATAAACGGCTCATATATAGGTTTATAATTTCTGATTTTTCGTTCCCCCAATTTTTTTGGATTAAAAACAAAAATTCGCCCCATAGAGGGTTAAAATACCGTCGGGGCGAAAATCATCTCCACACCCGGCGCCATAGTCCTTTTCTTGTTCGCCACAGCAACGTGCAATGCCTGTCGAGATCTCTCAGTTTGTACCGTGCTGATCTCTGCCGGTAATCCATCGAACTAAACGCGAAACTACTTCAATGAACGCACGTGTAACTTGAAACGTATTCGTGTGCGGTAACGAGTGCGACGAGGATAATCAACCTCGGTCATTGTTAACAAGACTGGTAATAACGAACAACGGTGTGATTCAGAAAAAAATGGCGGACAGTACAAAGTGATTGCTTCCGCGGAAGAAACAATTATAGCGACGATCAAGATAACGTTAGGATAAACGATCGATAAGTGAGAACGATGAGCGAAGAAGAAAAAGAAGAGAGAGAGAGAGAGTGTGTGAGTGAGCGAGAGAGTGGGAGGGGGAAAGAGCTTGAGAGAGAAAAGAAGGAAGCGAACAGCTGACGCTAACGCGTTGCACGAGCGTAGATGGCAGCGCGAGCTCAGTTGTTGATGAACCGTCGAGCCGAATGTATAAGTATCGCCATCTGATGACCAGACGCGAAAACAGAACGCTAGAAGAAAAGAGAGAACCACTCCGTGATTGTGTTGCATACAGTTCTGCGCGCTCGTATCTAACTGTAAAACCAATTTTACAGACAAATGAGAAGGATTCGCGGTAACGGTTTGCTCTTTCGGACATATTTTGATTCGGCGGTTGGCGAGGTCCGGGCGGCGAGACAAGCGGTCGCGTCGTGCAACAGTGACAGAGACGTTGCAGGTGGAGGACAACGAGTGACGACGATTGTTCATTAACCGCGTTTCCCCCGTGTTGCCGGACTAAGAAATATGCTCTGAATTCGGAAATAATAATCCGCAGCAGATGTGTTCTACAAGGTCGGAGAATGTGATAATGAGTTATCAAGCCAAGGTGTATAACGCTGCGAGGGAGGGCAAACTGGAACACCTGAAGGTAAGTCTATTTGTTGAATTCTACCCTAGGCGGTGCGAGCGATCGGTCGTTCGGCTTCAAAATGCTTCGATGCCTGTCGCTCAAATATCCGCGATCTTATCGGTAACAGCGATTCGAACACGCACGTTTCCGAGTGACTGTATTAAATCGTTCAGCAGTTATCAACACCGCGACGATTGATGCGACCAAACATTGGTTTTTATCTACCGGAAGCCTCTTAACGCTAAACCTATCACAGCCGGTCAAATGACCTTTTCCAGGTTTTTTTTATAGTGCCTTCAGAAGAATCGATTCGATAGATTTCTTGGTTCAATCGTATATTGTAGTGAGTATACAATATAAATACATTGTATCTCGTACATATACAGGGTGGTACACGCAACGTGTGCACCGTTATAACTTAGAAAATATGCGTTGCACGAAAGAGTGTTATATACAAAAGTTACATTGTTTGAGAGGGTACACCATTTAGTGCATTAATTATTTTTATAGGTGGAGGCGTTTCGGAGATTTGAAGGTCAACTTTGTTTTTTTAAAGAGAATACTATATCTTTGATACTAAAATATGGTAGAGTATCGAATTGTAAGTAGAAAAGTATTGACCATTATAAACATTGCTGTTCCGCGGAAATATATGATATAGGTTGAATCTCCAACTTGATATTACGTGAAGACAATTTTCAAGTAATAACATGAAATTACTCGTTAACTATTAACTTTAGGGTTAATAATGGTCAATACTTTTTTACTTACAATTCGATACTCTACCATATTTTGGTATAAAAAATATAGTATTCTGTTTAAAAAAACAAAGTTGACCTTCAAATCTCCGAAACGCCTCCACCTATAAAAATAATTAATGCACTAAATGGTGTACCCTCTTAAACCATGTAACATTTGTATCTAACATTCTTTCGTGCAACGCATATTTTGTATAATATACAGGGTGGAAATTATAAAGCGTTATAGTCGAATATCTCGGAAAATGTTGATTATACGCAAAAATGTTTTAGACGAAAGTTGTTCAATACCGAGGGGAACATCATGTGGTGGAACTTTTATTTTTCCTGGTGGACACTCCAAGGTAAGGTGAAGGTCAGCTTTCTTTTCTTAAATGAAATGATAAGATTTTTTATCCACCATCAAATAGTGTGTTTTAAGACGAATTCAACGACCTATGACTCAAGGTCATTCAAGGTCAAACTTGGGAAATGGAGAAAAGGTGTGATCGTTTTATTTGTACTTTAGTATGTGTTCCAAATGATTACCTCCTACTTCAATGCACTTAACAATTCTCCTTCTTAATGATTCTCTAACTTTACTCAACATTTCAACGTTTATCGTAGCACAAGCTTCGCGTATTCTGACTTCCATGTTTTCACGCGTCGTAGGCTTAGTATACATAGAGTGGTAATGAAAGTAAACTGACTATCTTGCACAAGAGCACAGTAATACGTAAGTACGTTTGTTTTCATTTCGTTGATAATGATTTTAACGACCATTCGATCATACCTCTTCTCCATTTCCCAAGTTTGACCTTGAATGACCTTGAGTCATAGGTCGTTGAATTCGTCTTAAAACGCACTATTTGATGGTGGATAAAAAAACGTATCATTCTATTTAAAAAAAGAAAGTTGACCTTCACCTTACCTTGGAGTGTCCACCAGGAAAAATAAAAGTTCCACCACATGATGTTCCCCTCGGTATTAAACAACTTTCGTCTGAAACATTTTTGCGTATAATCAACATTTTCCGAGATATTCGACTATAACGCTTTATAATTTCCACTCTGTATGTACATATAAATATTGTATACAGGGTGTCTCAAAAGTATCGTGACAGTGGGAAATGAGGGGTTCTTGAGGTCATTTGAAGCAACTTTTTCCGTAGCGAAAATTTAATCTGCGACTTTGTTAACGAGTTATGGTCGAAAAATGACTGGCCAATGAGAGAGAAGCGTGCGAACTAGCCCGTGCTCGAACGAGCGCGTTCGAGAGACCGCCGGCCAGGCTCGCCAGCGCGAACTTTCCGAACTTTTTTTACTACCCGACGATAATAATTTTAAGAAAAACGCTGTTGATTATTATTTCAGAATATCTAAAGAATAATTACTAATTTTTCTGACCCGAAATAATAAACAATTTAGCCGTATCAGCCGTTTTAATTTTTTGGTATGCATGACATCTCACGCGTATCACATGAAATTTTTATACGATACGTACTGTGAAAATGAACAATAAGTAACTCCGTCGAAATACGTAAACGATATTTTAATTTAAATAATTCTGTGCCCGAACAGAACTCTACGAACGATTCGCGAAACAATCGCGTTATAGAACATGCAGAATATGTGTGTTTAAGAATTGTTAAAGAGTGTCATTAACAGTAAACTCAACCACTCAGTTGTAAATCCATTGCATGCTTGTAAATCTGGACAGCAGGACAGTAGGACAGTGCGTTGACCCCTTACAGTGTACGCTGAACTGATCAGCTGATTCCTATTCGATGGCGATGAACGCAGACCGCGGACGAAGGCAGGCTATCCCAATGTTCACTTTCATTGCACTATCACTAAACACTGATACCATAACTTATTTAGTAGTATTTCAGACGGTGTTTCCTTCGTTTAAATTTATGACTCTGAAAAGAACCGATTTTAAAAAGAAATACCTAAGACAATGCCTAAAACACACGATTCACACATTTCCTCCAATCCGTTGTTCACACCGCACCTTTTCTGATTATCGAACGCTATACATTATTTATCGAATACGCTTCGTTTCGAGTGCGTGCCACATGCGATCGGATCTCAAGGATGGGTCATAAATATGACAAAGTCTAGATTTTGGGGTCCGATTGTTTGAAAGTTCTCACAGGCGACGACTTTCGCCGAAAACGGTTCTATTGAGAGATATGTCCTTTTCTGTTTCTTAGTACAAGGAATTTCTCTGTCCTCTTTCAGTTCGTGTTACAAGCTCGCTTGTAGGGAAACAAGACCATCGCGCCAGTCTTCCACAGTTTCTTCCGATGAAAAGAACGTTGCGAGCGCGTTATTGTATTATAATATCTTTTTAAATGTTTTTGTTCGCTGTGAGAAAATGTGTGAAACGTGTGTTTTAGGCATTGTGATAGGTATTTCTTTTTAAAATCGGCTCTTTCCAGAGCCATAAATTTAAACGAAGGAAACATCGTCTGAAATCCTATTAAATAAATTATGGTATCGGTGTTTAGTGATAGTGCAATGAAAGTGAATATTGGGATAGCCTGACTTCGTCCGCTACCTGCGTTCGTCGCCATGGAATAGGAATCAGCTGATCAGTTCAGCATACGCTGTAAGGGGTCAACGCACTGTCCTGCTATCCACATTTACAACCATGCAATGCATTTACAACTGAATTGGTGAGTTTACTGTTAATGACACTCTTTAACAATTCTTAAACACGCATATCCTGCATGTTCTTTAACGCGATTATTTATTATTAAATTAGTTTTGCGAATCGTTCGTTGAATTCTGTTCGGACACAGAATTATTTAAATTGAAATATCATTTACGTATTTCGACGGAGTTACTTATTGTTTATCTTCACAGTACGTATCGTATAAAAATTTCATGTGGTACGCGTGAGATGTCATGCGTACCAGAAAATTAAAACGACTGACCCGGCTAAATTGTTTATTATTTCGGATCTGAAAAATTAGTAATTATTCTTTAGACATTCTTAAATAAGAATGCACAGCGTTTTTCTTAAAATTATTATCAACGCGTAGTAAAAAAAATTCGGAAAGTTCGCGCTCTTTGACTTCCGCTTGCGCGTCTGGCCGGCGGACGGTCAAATGCGCTCGTTCGAGTATGGCTAGTTCGCGCGCTTCTCTCTCATTGGCCGGTCATTTTTCGACTATAACTCGTTAACAAAGTTGCAGATTGAATTTTCGTTAAGGAGAAAGTTGCTTCAAATGATCTCAGGAACCCCTTATTTCCCGCTGTCACGATACTTTTAGGACACCCTGTATAATTCATTTCGTCTTATGCATATAAGTTATTATATTGTTACACATCCTTACAACTATTATATTGTTTTGCAGTCACACTTGTTGATTTAACCCCTTCCTATATTTTGACGAGTCAGACTCGTGTCGAAGATTTTAAATAAAGTCTGACAAATATAAATGATATGCCTTTCTTTTTAGGCGAAATCAAATGTTGTTCGTTTCTAGTCAATAATTAAGCATCGAAGTAGATGTAGCAGTATACAAGATATACATTGTCTTTTCTCTTCTGTTACATTTTTAGCGATGAAGATGTTATAATAACTTTCGTTGCAAAGAAGACTGGTATGGTAAGGGATTAAAACGACGTAGAAAGGTTCCTGCTCGTAAATGTTGTTACAACGTAATAAGATTTAAATTTTATCTACATCGGCGAGGTGAAACTTCTTCTACATAATTGTTAAAGAAAATTCAAATTTTCGAAGAAAAAATGTCGAATCTCTAAAAATTAATGAGATACATTTCACAAATGTCGTGGCATGAAATGAGATTACTTTTTCATTTTAATAAAGATTGAACAACATTTTATGATATTCTTCGTTCAATCTACGTAAATCCGCTTGATTTGAAAAATTCTACATATATTAAGTTCACTTGTAGCTGTTACTTCTACGTGTGCAGTGCTCGTCATAAAGAAATAGTTATCTTACTGTAATATTTTTTAATTATTGTTCGCTAAAGTATACGAATGCACATTGTTTTTCCAATTAAGTATATCGAAATGTTTATATCCATTCTCCCACCATTTTTCACAAATAATATAAACGTATGCGCAGTTGCACGAGGGAGCAGTAACCGAAAATGATTCACGATAGGTGTATCATTGTACTGGGTGAATGAATTACGTGATAACAGTTTGTAGGCTGTCGAAAATACATTGTTTTCCGCCTTGAGTTATGCTCACAAGGTGGCTTATCGTCTTCTTTTAGTGTGTAACAAACAGTGTTATTGAACGATACGTCTGGCTTTATTAATAACTTTTTTCTACGCAGCAGTCCGGATGCAGCCGGTGTTTCAAAAACTGCGTTATCCGTCTATCACCCGCGATGTACAAAACAAATTCTTAACGGTCTTCAATCAAATTCCTTTTAATTCATATCCATCGTGTTTAGTATTTTTACCCATTATTATCTTATCACTTTGCTGACCGGCAATTTTACACAGAAACTATGCCGTGTCACTGGCTATTATTTTGTAATTGAATATGGAAGTAAAGTAAAACATTCTAAACAAACTCCAATAAATTTTATTGGTACTGAATGAAATAAAATTAAACTTTGGACATATTTCTTGTATAACTTTTAAAATATTGCGCAAAGCTTTTGCAATATTCTGTATCGCCCTTGGTTTCATAAATTGAAACCGATAATGCAGATGCAATGACGAGTTAACCCGTCATCGGTCAACAACGTTTGAGCATAAAAAGACGAGTTAACTCATCACCGGTCATCAATGTGTTAAATGTACGTACGAAACATTTACCTCGATCTTTAATCGAATGTTTCTATAACGTATCGAATTAAACTCCCACGGCAATTCGGCAACACGTTGGAAGCTGAACATTTTTAGCGACCTCTGCGTTCCTAAAATAAAGTGTCATGTCGAGCATTGTTTATAAATGTTAACGCTACACCTACCAGCCAGGCATTAAAACACACCAGTACATATTATTATTATTTTATTACAATATACAATCGAATCGAGATATGGACCATTTATTTTGAAAGTGGTGCAAGTCCATTTTCTTCTGTTTCGAGAAAATTAAATGTTAGCAAATCTGATAATTACAAAATATAGGTTAATTATGTGAAGTCTGGGAATGTTTGTACTAATTTATCAATATGTAATTTGATTATATAAATTTCTTTTAGGCGAATTTAACTAAAATAATATATATTTTCACGCTGCAAATGGACTTACACCAGTTTCATAATTAGTCAATTGTAAATATCATTTAATTTCAATTTTGAAATAACAAATATCACTTAAAGTATATTTCATATTAATCCAATTTTGTTTATAAATAATAACAAGAAATAAAATAGAATTGGTATTTTTTATTTTGAACGTTAATTATATTTATATATTGTTAAACTAAACACAAGATATTGGTATTATTAGTTATTTATGCTCTTCATGTAGGTGATAAATTTAGTCTTAAATTCTGTGTCCTCCATTGATGTTTTATATAAAATAGTATACGGTGCACTTTTGCAAAATCTCATCCAACATATTTGCAACCAATTTACATTTTCTCCATTAGTGTTTCTTCTTATCTGTTTTTTAATTGCGTTTTGTAGATTTTTTGTTGAAACGAAATTCTCACGTTTCATTTCGTGTAAAATAAATTTATTATGTTGTCTATATTGGTTTATAAAGTCATAATAATCCTGTGGTGTGTACAGGAAATTTTTTTTTGGTAATGCCATCTTTTCTGTCTATGGAAATTGGACTTACACCACTTTCATAATCAATGGTCACGCAATTTCTTTTACCGGCCAATTTTAAATTGAACAAAGCATAGGCATTTTTTACGATATTAAATACTAACTAGTTATAAACAAAAAGTTTACACTAAATTACTTATAAATTACGTCATATATCATTTTCTTTAAAAAAGGACTTGCACCACTTTCGAAATAAGCGGTCCATATCTATAGAATAGATTCCTACGAAGATAATTTTATAACTTCAACAATTATAAAATGAAAAATCTAAAACGTATCGGTAGATCGACCGCGGGATGTTTAGTGTTAAAAGTTGAATAGAACTGTGGGAATAGGTCGAACAAAATTTGTGTCACAATGACAATTAACTTTGACAGTGTTTTGTTTTTGCGAATACAGAAGCGCAGATTTATCTAGGTATTTAACCCTGTCGTAGTTCGTGACATCGAACGCCGGACCCTGTTTTAACGTTTATGACCTGTGGCCGGCTTATCTTGCACCGTATGCCGAGCTTATCCCACCTCTCGTAGTGATAATAGGAAGTAATTCGGTCGATTAATTCTTTCGAAGTGTGTTGCGACAAGAGGAGGCGTGCTTCGACTCCTTTGGCTCACGTTTATCTCGAGTAGGAAATAGCCACGGCAAACAGCAGTTATATTTAGCAGGCGCGACGTCCGTCCATAGATGCTAATGGGAAGTCTGCTTAGTTAGGTTTCCTTATGTATGCGCTTTTATACTCACGCGTATATGCTGTGTGTGTCTGTTGCACCGCAATGCATGAAATATGAGAAACAGTGGGCGGAACGGGTAGAGAACATTATAGGTGCGTAGAATCGCGGATTATTCGAAAGAGCATTAACTCTTTGCACTAGAAGCTGTTTTAACCGTCTATGGGGCCGTGTAACTTTTAAGTCATATATTAACCCTTTGCACTCGAATGGTGTCTCTGAGACACCAGTAAAAATTGTTATACCATATTCAAAACAATTATCATATTATTAAATTCGTCTATACTCTATAAATTGTTGAAAATTCAATTGTTGTATGAGGAAACATGTTTAATATCGGATGCACAGTGTAAAAAGGATTGTACAGAATAAAAACGGTCGAGGTTGAAAGAAAGCTCTTATTGGGATATGGGTATAAAATAAAACTCCACTCTATTGTAAAATATGAAATAAAATTATATATTTTAATCGCTTGTCTAAAAGCACGTTATGAGACACGTCTTTACTCTACGAAAGAAACGTTACTACAGACAGACACTAGAGATCGATACTCAGGAGGAACGGTCGAATATAAACAGTTGAAGATCGAGGGTCCCATGCCGGGAAAATATACAATGTATGCATATATAGGTTTATTCGATCCTTCCTAGTAAAGAAATAATAGATTTATTTTGTAGATAAAATTTATGATAAAATTCCAACAGCTCTTAATTTTAGAATTAAACTTGTTTCGAGTGCAAAGGGTTAACCATTTCCACTCCAAAGAATTTTAATTCCTAACTCGAGACATCTTTCTGTCCTAAATTAATTCCATTGCACGTGGTTCATTTCCTTTCATGCACGTTAAATTTGTTATTGTTAATTGCACGGCAACACATAAATTTTTAGTAACTTGTTAATTACAAAAATTTGTAATGTACAAATTGTTTGGAATAATAGTCTGACAATTTTCAATGTCGCCTCAGAGAAGCCATCGGAGTACTAAGGGTTAATATATCGACATTTCACCAAATAATTTTAGTGTTTCATAAGATAACGTATACATCTAAATTATATAACGTCTCTGAGGTAACAAATAACAATATTGATAAGGGTTGGCAGCTCCGTCAACCTGAAATGTCAAAGTAAATGCCTTGCAAGTTGTCTTCAGATGGAAACCAAGGGAACCATCTTGTGAAATTTACATGATTTGTGCTTGTATCTATTCTATCATATTCTATCTATCAATAACAACTTATTTGTTTGCAATTTCAATAATCATTTTGTTACTATTTATATATGATACAGTTTTGTGAGTTTCAGGTTACAGTAGGGTATTATGATAGATTTTGGTATATTTAGAATAATGCTTGTGCTTTCTTCTATTTTAGTTAAATTTTGGAAGAACCAGCCTACTAGACAATATATAGCAATTTTTTAAATACAAATTTCAATTGTTGGAGGTTATGAAAGGAATAAGAAAATAATACCTTTAAACTTTTTTATCTGAGCTTTCAATAAAAATTTAAACAATAACTTTGGTAGATCTTGGTAACTTACATGTGTCGTGCTACTTTCATCGAAATCAGTTGACGCAGGATCAAGCTACAAACATAGAAGGTGTTAAAATATCTAGATTTCTTACAGTTATGGTTGAAAAGTTGCGATGAACTGTGATTTTCACTATCTGTAATCGTTTTCATATCAAATTTTGCAGCATGTATGTAAATTACGAAGATGTACAAAAGGCGATGTTTAAATGTTCGTTAAAAGCTCGGATGAGAAAGGTTAAAAACATAATCTTATTTACCACTCCAGCCAATTACAATTAAAAAAAATATATTGTTTAGCATACGGCCTTGTATTATCTATAAAAAAAAATTGAAATAGGTTGGTCCAATTTTTAAAAAATATTCCGTCCTCGTAAGTGTCCGAATATTCTCGTGACTGGCTGTACGTACTACGTTGAACCGAAGAATCGTCTCGTCCGCATAGTTTTGTTGGCTTGGTGTATGACATTACAATTTTTAAATTGCCTATGAATACGTGTACGGTTTCAGTGTGGCAAATTGTTCAAAGGGGGTCAATGTCGGTGTGTATTGATTAATCTCTAGTTCAAATCGCATTCGACGTATACCTCAGTGAATATGCTAGGTGGTATACGCGAGTTGTTATAGTGAAAGCGTTAACGCGACACAAGGAACATTGTTCCTACATTTGTAGTGGTGATGGATCGATTCGTTTTCAAGCTCACAATCAATAGCATACGTTGAATAATTATGCTTATTTCCGATACGACGAAGGCGATTGATTTCACTCTTAAAATTCATGAAATGAGAATTAACCGTATATTATTATCGCACGAAAATTTCATTTACAAGTCTAAATACAAATTTGTATTGTGTCGCCTTATATTTCTATTAACATTAGGTTTACGGGACGCGTAAAAATTACGAGTCTTAACCTTTAGCGCTCCAACCAATTGTAATTCCAAAATCGAGATACTTTTTTATGTACAACAGTTCCATCGAGCAAGGTCCATTTCCCTTCGTGGGTATAAACTTTACTTTCGACTTCTTAAATGCAAACAAATAGAGGCCTAAAAGCTGCGTTAAGTCAGTATGGCAATTTTTAGTGACCCCTCGGAGAAGCCATTAGAGCGTTAAGGATTAATATTTTTATTTACAATTGAGCCGTTTATTTTGAAAGTGGCTTTATTTGAAAGTCCATTTATGCTCGAATCGAGATATTGAAGGGTTTGCGTTGGATTAAATTTAAAAATACGGGTAACAGATAACATAATAGAATAATGTTTTTGGATTTCTAAAGGTGTCAAATTTATTATCCCAATTAGCATAATTAACATTATTGAAGAATTAATATATTTTGGTCGCTATGAATGGACTTACGCCATTTTTAAAATCAATGAAACGACGTTTTCAATTCTTAGGAAAGCACAAGTCCATAGGAAAAGTAAATTTCCTTTGAAATTAAAATAAATGTATATACATTTATGTTATAAAATCAAAAAATACTCAATATTCATTCTTTGTTAAATAATTTTTACATTAAAATTAATATTGTTTTATTAATTATTATTCAGTCTTCTCCAGTTTGTGTAAATGGAAAGGATTTAAAATAACTGTGGTATGCAGGTGGTATATAATGTAATAAATCCATTAAGTCCTTATATTTCAGGTTTGTGAGTGGTCTCGGTTGTTTGTATAGTGATGCCAACTGGATATTATTAAAATTTTTCGGTCTTCCCCGTTACGGTAGTAAATCCAATGTTTTGAATGGTGCATCCTCGTTCATTGTCGTTTCATAGAATAACTTATACGAATCGCTTCTCAAAAATCTCATCCAACATACTTTAAACCAATTTACTCTTTCACCGCCAGTATTTTTTAGCCTTTTAAAAATCGCTTTTTCTGTGGACAGGCACTGTTCCGTTGTTTAAAACAAATTCATTGCACATTGATAATTCAACTGTTACTTTGATAATTAAACATAAAGCTGGAATCTCATAAAATTTTATTGCATAATTATTTTCCATATCCATTTGAAACTCTCACAATGGGACTTACGCCGCTTTCAAAATAAACTTTTTCATCGCTTTATTAACCAGCAAATTTTCGTGTTACAAAATCTTAATGATTTTAAATATATTTGTAACGAGTTATCTCAAAAGGAAAAGATTTTAAAAAATGTAACTATTATTGTAGTTGACTCAATTTTTTTCTTTAAATGGATTTACGCCACTTTCAAAATAAACGGCTCAATTATTGAAATTGTAAAGATGCAGTCATGACAAACGAGTCAACAGATTTATTTCTTTGGATATTTATTGTTTAAAAAATAATTATAAGTTTGGATAGACGCAGCCTCGTTATTCTCTTTATTTTTATAATGTAATACAAAGTAATTGCTTTTGGTACTCCGTAAACATAGCGTCAAAGAGCACATAGATACTAACGTTATGAATCTGATTTGAAGAATACTCTTTCTGTAGTTTCCACGCCATGCAAAAATAATTTCGCGTGGAGCGCTCTATAAATAAAGAAATTTCTCTTAAAATCAGACGTACATTTAATTTAATTTTTCATGATTGTTCAGGAACGATACGCTTTCTACGAAAACAAGTGTCGTGAACTACGACCTGATACGGAACCCCCGAACGATGTATTACACTGTATACAGTGGCTCACAATAGTATTCGGACACTCTTTAAATCTAAATAACTTTTTCAAAGTTGAACCAAACGACTTGACTTTTCTCTTTATGAAACTTTAGAAAAACATAGATATGAGTTTCTCTTCTACAAAGAATATTTGCACATAAGAATAATTATCGTTCGATTACAGTTTTATGTAGATCGCGAAGTGTGAAGTATAAATATTACATTTTCGTAATTCACGTTGCCAAATTTAGGGATTCGGTTTCTCGATGATCTGGCCACGGAGTAGGGCAAACACTGGGACTGTGTTGAATCCTACAGCATTCATCTCAGAACCTTCATAGAGCGAACCTTATATACTGACAAGTTAAATGTAAAAATAATTTTTTAAATACCGTTGCAATGATATGAGACTAGAATAGTAAGACGCAACGTCGAATACGTAACGATATTGTGTATCGTCGTTCGGCACTTAAAGTGTTAATAGCTGAGTATACAATAAAAAACCACAGGAAATTATTTCCAAATACATACATGAAATATAATTGAGCCGTTCACTGCACAAATCGATTAACTCCAGTTTTTGAAAAATCTTCAATTGAAGTGTCAAAGCAGTTGATGTAGTCATAACTTTTTATATTTATAATAATTTTCCCTAATAATTAAGATTGACACCATTAAACGACAAAAATTTCTTGGCCACTGAATAATAAATAACTTATTTGAAGGGCCATTTTGATTAACTCCATACTCTAATGTAAATCGTTGCAATAATAACTCAAATGCACTAGCATGCGCCGAATGATAACCGTGAATTTTTTCGTGCCGTCTTATCAAAATTAAAGTAAAATAAATTAATCAGTTACAGTTTAATTGTTGCAGAATCAAGTACTTGTGAAGTCAAATTAATTATTATTAATAGTATTTCGGTTGAATTAATATAAACAATTATCAATTTGTCAGTGGTTTTAAAAAAAATTAAATTATACCGTTATAATTGGGATGTGGATGTATAAAATAGTGAATTATCTAATGATTCTTCAATACGATTTATCAACAAAAAGTCTGGCTCAAGAAAACGTTTATGGTTATCTTCGGATTCTCCTTATTACCACAATAAAAATATTGCAACAAACATATTGATTGAGGGGAAAAGAAATTCCAATCCTGATATTTGGAATCGAAATATACAAAAGCTCAATAGTACTAACGGTTTGGCATACAGGAATAGAGGAGAAAATTTAATTTCCGTGTTTGGGGATCGGAGAACCCACATGTGATTGTCAAACAACAAATGCACCCACAACGTGACAAAAGAGTGCGTATGTGCCAGCAAAGCCGTGGAGGCCATTTGCCCGATGTGTTATTTCATAAATAACCCTATCCTATCTACTTCATGAATCAATGAAACAATAACAATCTAAAAACTAAAAACTAAAAACTGTGTTTTCTATTTAATTCAAACCTTGCGTTAATTTTGGGACACCCTTTATAAATGTTTGTACAATGAACGGCTCAATTGTTGTAAGCGTTTTCTGGAACTCGGCAGTGTAGCCAACTCCGCATTGTACAAGCATTCTAATTGAATGCCAAAAATGCTTGTGTACGGTCGAAGATAGAAAACCTGTTCTGTCCGGATGATCTACGTTTTTCTCGCTGGATGTTTTTCCCGCGACGAAAGTGTAGTATCGGGATAGCAAGATATTGAAATGTATCGTTAGGAGCATCGTGGTACGCGATTACGGAAAAATCCTTGGAGGCTCAACAAAGAATAGAATGAGCCTGTTTTTCAATTAAAGCTGCGATTACTTGCTCGCTTCGATAAACAAAACGTCTCAGAATTTACGCCGCATTATTGTCCACTGAGTTATCTCCTGTACTCCAGTAAACAACGAAGTAGGAAGTAGGAAATACGTACAAATACCCACGGCTTCGAGATTACATGATTCACGTTCAATGAGACAAAAAATTTTTAGCATAACGACCATACGTGAATTTTAAACGTTCAGCTTCGTTAACGCATCATTGTCGGCGGAATTATTAATCGTTTAATTTATCTCGTCGTTCCGGTTTTAATTTTTCTGTTTATCATCGTGATTGCTGAAATTATGAACATCGTAGAGGCGGAGTGAGTAACGACGGCTACTTAGACTGTAATCGTAACAAAACCACGGTAGGAAAGATAATATTTATTACAGATTACGATTTACGGAACACTATTTGTTTAAAGTATTTATATTAAGTTATTTCATCGAATCACAAATCTTTCATTTTGATCATTATTGCGCACACCTGTGAATAGACTGCGATTTCTTTATGAAATAGAAATCGTATACATGAATCGTAAGATGTGGATGCTATGTAGAAATTTATTTCTCTTTTTAGTGATACTATTTATGAAATTGAATGAAATGTATCGATACTCTTATCCTTTTTTTAAATTCCTCTCATTTCTGTCATAAACACATAACCCACACTGCCACTGAGTAGCAACGGCCACGTTGTTAGCGTGTAATCTAAAATCAATCCAAGTTCCATATTTGGTACCTATTTCTTTATCTTAACCTACTTGCAATTAATATGATAAAATTTATAATTAATAATTCTGATAATTACTATTAATAAGTGTTAATTATAATGTTGACAATTTAATCATTTCTTGTGTATATATTCGAGTAATTACGATAGATAACCAAATCGGGTCTACTTTCTCTGAGATAGAGTGGGTAACTTCTTATAAACAAATGATACATTCAGGAAACCTGTGTTAATTATCAGTCTCTCGTGTGTACGAATTATGTGTAAAACAAACTATTTTTTATACGGTGTCCTGAACAAATAATATAACTAGTATTACAAATTTTTTAGTCGTAAATGTATTTATATACTTGTCGATAAGAACGAGTTGATGATTATTTTAATTTGTGTATTACATTAAATATTTTATAGGCTTAGCATGGATTATAGCCTGCAAACGTTTAGAAATACAGTGACTCTTATTAATATTCGGACATTATGCTATTCAAAAAGTTGTTGCTAGTTTCGATCGTTTGCAATAGTAAATTTGGAGTTATTGTTTTATAATATAACAGAACATTCATTGTAGTTTGTAATAACATAAATTTTATTTGTTTGCTACACATACTTTTCTTAATACCAAACAGTGAACTAAATTATGTCGAAATTTATCGTCACAAAAATATTCGGACACAACTTATTCTCGCACTTCTTGCGAATAACGACACACCTTTGCCGTTATTAATAAGAACTCTTATCTTTAACGTGCAAGCCTATAATATATGCAGCCTATAAGACGCTTGTTTACTTGGTTGTTATGATCTCCACAACGACGTTAACAACGAGAGCCAAAGTTTTCGCGAGAGCAAGATTGTAGAAAATAAATTTAATTTTGAATGCTTACATTGAGGGGTCGCCCACTATGCTATACAAGCCACGCCTCGTAAACTGATTTGCGTGGGTGTCAATACGTACATTTCGAATTTGCCAAATAACTTCATCTGCGTTTCGAAGAAAGAGTCAGGATTTAAATAACTTCATCGAATTCAAAAGAAAGTTTCCGGCTTTCGCTCATTTATGACTCGTAAGTGCATCCTTGCAATCTCGATGATCGTAAATTAAATATACTAGAATCCGTGAAAATGTCTTATGCTTTTTAAAACTAATTTCTCACATGCATACAATTATTTCACAGAAACATCTGCAGTAATCCGCCAGTAAATGTACCAACTATAAATCTCTCGATTTTTCCCTTATCAATAAAGAACTAAAGCGTTGTTAACATATTCTACAGAATTAACATTTTTAGTTATGGACGATTCTTAATCTTATTGAATAATTAATTATATTAACAACCAGTTTTCCGGGTGTAACAAGTCAATTTTATTTCACGTTCAAAATATTATTCCGTCGAATTACCCGTTCAAGACAAAACGAATCCATTTGATTTATCTTTCGCATTAGTATTACGACGAGGCTATTACACGACGTGTTTATTGGTGTAGACTTTAGAATTATTCCAACAGACCTTGCTAAGTCGTTAATTCTATCAGTATGATGTAATGAGGTATTTTGATATTATGCAATCAAATTGGTCAACTATGCCTTCTCCTCGATTTCCCACGGATATGATGCAATTACATAACTTCAATTCGTACTACTTAAGGTGTTGACATCAATTTTCTCCACTCCGCAGTCTTGATTTTATGGAAATCTTTCGACCGATCACGTGGACAGGTTTCTGGAGTTATAAATACGATGCAGAGGATATGAAACCATCCATGTATCAATTTTCTCAATGCATGTTAGGACGCGAATAGCGCCTTAAGAATATTTTTAAATGAATGAAGTTCTGCAGTTTTATGCGTGCGATGTAAAAGCATCTAAGAAATCTGTGCACTTCATACAATTTTCAATATTAAGGTTTTATTTAATACGTTGAGTGCCATGTCAGCTATCGGTGGCTGACACTGAACTTTCCGTTTA
>CM052099.1:3660454-3672707 GCA_028453745.1 Agapostemon virescens
CCGGTTCCGAAAAACGTTCCGGCTAGTCCACGACTCTCCTACCATACACCTAATGTGGCGACCCGGTTCCGAAAAACGTTCCGGCTAGTCCACGAACATCATAAACCTAATGTGGCGACCCGGTTCCGAAAAACGTTCCGGTTAGTCCACGACTATCCTACCAAACCTAATGTGGCGACCCGGTTCTGAAAGACGTTTCGGCTAGTCCACGACTCCCTACACATTTATTCCTCAAAGACATAATAAACCTCCGGCCACGCAAAGCCGCATGGCTCTCGGCTCGTAACACATGTACAATATACAATACGATTCAGTCCCTGAACAAGAAACATTATAAGATATCTACTTGGATTTAATCTAGACATCGGGTGTAACGCGAGCCGAGACATTTGCACGCATCTATCGCCATAAACCACCGAAACCTCCCCCACGATCAACACGCTGAGACCATGTCTGTAAACGTGAATCCGCAAATTAACCCATACGTGGCGCTAGTTGTCAATGTAGTTTTGACGGCGACCGAAGATGTTGGAGAAAGAGAGAGAGAGAGAGAGAGAGAGAGAGAGAGAGAGAGAGAGAGAGAATATGTCGTTTTTATTTTCAATACAGTATTTATTCACTGTAAGAAAATTGTCTTTCATTTGCGTAGCAAGGATTCAGTCGAAGTCTATGTATAGTTGTGAAAGGCTTGTCTTTGGTACATTTCTCTTCTCGTCTCAGGAAGGTTGTTATCTCTATTCATTTCCTTATAAAGCGGGCCGTGACTTTTATCTAATCAAACAGGCGTTGATAACGTGAATTTGTATAACTTTACGTGCAGAGTTTATTGGTCATTCTGTAAATACACCTTCCTGCTCAACCAATTGCTATCAAAGGAAAAGATTTTATTAGCACAATGATGTCTCTGTATCCTGTATCTTGCTGTTATTGAACTTATACAGGTAATATTCACGTTCGTAATAGTTAAAAGTTCGGTACGCGATCGCGATGCTTTACTTGTACAAGTGCAAGTTTCCAAGTTATTCCAAGTTCTAGAAGGTTCTTGGACTACTCTGCATGTACAGAAAGTTTTAACCACTCTGCATGTAGAGCGTGTTGACACGTTGTAAATAATACAATGACTTTACCATCGAGTCTCGTTTCTGGTTTTTCGTGTTCCTTTATTCTACGAATAAGTATGACTCGAGCAACTGGTGCAAGTTTTCGAGCCATTTAATTAATTGATACGCGAATGCCACCATTTTAAGGTTCGAACTGTTGTGTATACTTACCTTGTGTAACACACAAGCAGAAATTCACGGCCCGTCGAAGAGTATACCACATAGTAATGAGGATAATACTGTGGCGGTTATTTTGTATTCCAGTTTATTTATGTTATTATCAATCGACTAGCTCCGGATGAATTTATTAGAGGTAGTATTATTAGAATAGAGTATTATTCGAGTTACTATCGATGACTGAATCCAAAAAGAATTTATTAAGAACATCCTCAATCTTAAAAATTTCTGATAATTTCACTGTGTAAAGTTTGACAGGTACAATAAAGTTACGTTAAATTCCACCATTTCAGGTTCATAATGTTGTAGTTATTGTGTGTTGAAACGACTCCATAGCGCCCATATGTTCCCTATTCGTCCTCGTTACGTCCTGCGAATGTCGCAGGAATGGACCTATTTACAAAATGGGACATCCTGTCCCGACGATCTCGGAGTGTTCGCTGAACGTACGAAAACAGCGTCTTCTGTCTACATACAGTGAGTAACTTTAATATTCGGACACTATAAAATTTTTACTTTGTCGCATTGTAATTTTGTTCACGATGAAGGAAAAAAGAAATTAGTTCTAAATTACATTCCTACATAATGCCTAGTTAATAAAAGTATACATTTTATTTATATAATTACTAGCGTTTATTAAATATTCTATTTTAAACAAAACAACGTCTGGTTTTAACGTTACAATAATATTCGGACACTTTTAAAAACTGATAGTTTTTGTACTAATTTTTACAAACGAAAAGTAATTCAATATCGTATAGGATATCTTTCTTGACGAATGACCTCTTTTAATAGTTGAGGCATATTGCAAATTATTTTTTTCAAATGTTCTGTACTAATATTATTCCATTCCTCTTTCAGCAGTTCTGTTAACATTTCTTTAGATGTTATTGCAGTTGTTCTAATTCGTCGGTCTAGTTCATCCTATAAATTCTCTACAGGATTCAGATCTTGGGACTGAGGTGGCGGTTGTAATAATGTTTAACAATTATACAGCAAATATTCCTGTACAACACGTGCCTTATGCTTCGGGTCATTATCTTGATAATACTTAAATGTATTCTGAATCTCCATTTTTATTGCACATTTATGTAAATTATTTTTTCAAACGTTCAGGTATACATTTTTGTCCATTATGTTATCAATAAAAATTAATTCACCCGTTCCAAAGGTTGAGATACATTCCCATTCAAGTACATTTCCACCTCCATGCTTTATAGTCGGCTTCGTATTATATTATTAAAATTGAATTCTTCATTTTTCTTTCGCCACACCATTCTTCACCCATCCGATCCAAAAATGTTGAATTTACTCTCATCACTAAAAATAACGTCATTCCACCACGTATCTTCTTTTAAAACAAATTCTCTCGCAAAGTTTAATCTTTTCTTTCTATTAGTTTCATTCACATACGGTTTTTTCCGCGCAACTCGCCCATTATAACCACATTCTTTTAATGCTCTGCGTATTTTTTGGGGGTGCATTTTCTTTTCAGTCTCTTCTAATAATTCGGCAGCTAATCTTTCTGTATTTTTCTTATAATTTCTCTTTTATCTCGCGTGCCCAAAATTTTTGTTGGCCTCTTTGCGGAATAGATTGTATTTGGTCTCCATACTTAAATCTTTTAATAATATCTCCCACCATATTTTTACTAATTTTAAGCATTGCTGCAATTTTCCTTTACGATTCACCTTTGGATTGTAAAAAATGACAAATTGGCGTACGTACGTTGTATGAAGTGTTTTTCTTATGTTCCATTATTACCAGTAAACTTGGTCAATATCTAAACACAACTGATTTTCTCAGGCTCGAGACAGTTTACATAGACTGTAATGTTTGTAAACATACCTCACAATCGCATTGAGTATCACACTAGCTCACGCAAATTTTACATTCCGAGGTGTCCGAATACTATTGCCACGTTAAAACCAGACATTGTTTCGTTTAAAATAGAATACTTAGTAAACGTTAGTAATATAAATAAAAATTATGCTTTTATTAACTAGACCCTATACATTAATGTAATTTAGAATTAATTTTTTTTTCATCGTGAACAAAATTACAATGCGGCAAAGTGAAAATTGTATAGTGTCCGAATATTAAAGTGATTTACTGTATAGCTGGTACACCTGGTACACTCTACCAAGCCTCAACTCAACTGCAGCAGATTTTTAGCGATGCGGAGGTTGTCAATTTCTATAGAAGGTGCATCGTAATGATTGTTACGCGAACTTATCAGTTTTCCAACAGACCATGGTCGGAAGCACCTTTCCACGTTATCGAAGCTTCAATTTCCAACTGCTTTGTATTACATAAAGCGGTACCGGCTCTTGAAGCAGCTTTGAAATCGATAAAACTCGCTTGTCCCGCCGTCCCACGCCTTTTGTTCCCTTCTACGATATAAACAAAAACGGAATTGCCTAACCCTCTCCATGACCCCGTCTTGTTTCACGATAATCGACGTGGTAGAAAGCTTCAACCGGTATCTTAACGCTGGATTGAACTGCTTGCTCTTCGCATTTTACCTCCGCGAAGCTGGGAGAGTCACTCTTGCCGTCTAGATACCGAATACAGGGCTGCATAACGGCCCCCGTAGACCTTTGACACTTTTCTAACAACCACACTATCAGCCAATTCTCAGCCACCCTTACATTACGGATCCGTCGTCTGCTTCGTGAGCAATTTTCGTTTCGTGATTCTAAGGCTTAACGTACGGTAACATTTTGCATTTAACTTTAGTCGTGCCGGTAATTGTATACAATAGGAGTGACCTCTTCGATTTCAACGTCCCTGAAATATGCTGTCAACGTCACCATTCTGAACAATTTTTTCCCGCCGGGGAAGGGGCTCCACCTCTCTCTTCGTACTTGTTCCCCAAGAAATATAACCCAGACCTAATAAACCTTGGTGTTGCGACGTCAACGCCGAAGGTTGTACGTGCCTAACCCTATCTTACAAGGGAACATATTCAGATGCGAAAATCCGATTTTGATGAATCTTACGGGAACTTATAACTTTATTGTTTAACACATTGAATGCCATGGGGGTCACCGGTGACCGGCACTGTTACATCGTTTAAGGACGGTTATCAATAAATTAACAGCATTGAACATTAACGCAGTACTGCCAAAATTAACCAGATTATAGTACGAGGTGAAAACTTTAGTTTTTAGTAACTAACAATTTTGTTCAATAACGCATGTTCAATATTGTTCAATAACAATAAAGAAATAACTTTTGTTCAAGTTTTCTTTGCGCGACTACATTTCCCATTGAAAAACACACAATTCAAAACAAAATACAAATTTTTTCGACCACTGGTTTCTAAGATATGTCAAAAATACCCCAACTTTGAGGACTGTTTTCACCCATTCAAAGTGGATGGTTGCCGATAAAAAAAACACATATCAAATATTTTTCAAAAAACTATAAGCTCCCATAAGTTTCATCAAAATCGGATTTTCGCACCTGAATATGTTCCCGTGTTAGGCAATTTAGAACGCATAAACGAAAAGCAGGCAAGAAATTACTTAACCCTATGTGGGGCCGTGTAACTTTCAAGTCATATGTTAATATATCGACATTTTACCAAATGATTTTAGTTTTTTGTAAGATAACGTGTAGGTCTAAATTATGTAATGTCTTTGAGGTAACAAACAACAATATTGATTACGATTGGCAGCACCGTCAACTTGAAATATCCAGAGACAAGAACCATCTTGTGCAATTTATTTGTGCTTCTATCTATTCTATTATATTCTATCTATCAAACAAAACAAAGCGTACATAATAGCTTTGGGTTTGCATATCAATAACAACTTATTTGTTTGCAATTTCTATAATCAGTTTGTTAATATTTGTATATGATACAGTTTTGTGACTTTCATCAAGAAAGAAATATTAAATTACTTCCATTAAACACCACCACTAGACCAGTAACGGAAGAAAAACATAAATATGTTATGTGTTTACTACTACACATCCCTCCAGTTTTTCAGGAACATTTTAAGAATCTTAAAAACTCGAAATGATAAAAATGGATAACTTTTTAAAAATAATTAATAAATGTTCATGAATTATTTCATTAAAGTTATTGTTTCAAATAAAACTCATAGTTCCTTATTGCTTTAAGTCATTTATAGGACATTCAGTTAATTTTGAAAATGGTCTAAGTCAGTTCAAACTTTAAAAACAACATTTTCGTATGAAATTCACACAAAATTTCATATTCATAATAAATTTCCATTAATTATGACTAATAAAATTATAAATTAAAATGTTGCATAATGTAAAAATGTTTTTTAATTTATTCAAATGCAATTCATTAAATATCTCGAAACAAGAAATATATGACTTAGACCACTTTCATAATTATGGGCACATATATTATTTTAGATGTGATTCTGAACTTCTTCGTGTTAGTTAGGTTTAGGTACGATTTATTGGGAGAAGGCTACAGGAAATCTTAACGAGAACAGGTGGAGTTTGCTATTGCTAAAACACAATATTAGCGGCGTACAGTTAAAGTAAAAATAGCTTAATAAAAATGAAATAGACAAACAGCAGCTTATAATATATAAAATATAGAAACAGCTTATAAAAAAACAGAAGTGAAGCAAAAATAGAATGTAAAAGTAGCACGTACAAAAATATTCGTAAACCATTATTGGTTTTTTAATTTTCCGCTCACCCCGCATCGGTGGGGTGAGAACAGCATCAATATGTCCCTAAAACGGTACGTCTCAGGTACCGTTCACTACTGGAGGTTTATGGTACGTCAATTGCTATTGAGCGCAAAAATCAAGGTCTCTAGAACAACCCCTAATAAACTGGCGTCCCAAGCTCTGGCAAAAATACTAATTAAAACATCTGGCATTTCAGATGGACGGTTCCTCAAAAATATGAGAACTCAGGCGTCCGTGCCATAAACCTCTTAATTTATTTAAAATATTTTTAAAACATTTTGTTCGCTGTTTTGAGCGCATTGTGCAGTGTGGTACCGAACAGTGCGAGAGAAAGTTTAAACTCCACAAACTGGCCAGGAGCTCTCGAGTCTTTCTCGTTTCGTCTTTGAAGGGCAAGATTTTCGCCGCGGTGTTTCGGCTGCGCTTTGTCCTTCGTTCGATGTCCAGCTGAGAGCTGCCCTTGTCCCTTCCTCCATTGTAATTAATCCGTCCGAGTCAACTCTTTCATCACATGTTCTAATATTACTCGGCTGCCGGAATATACGGTGAGTCAGGAGCCATAACCGGACACACGTACAGCCATGCACGCCGAGAAAAGAGGTCGCCGGAATGGAGAAAAAGAGTGGAACGTTCATTTCCAGCGTGTTTCCTCGTCTTTTAATATTTCCTCCCATCCTTGGTAGTTCTTATTCCTGCGAGGAATCAAACATCTCATGGAACCCTCTTTTCTTCTACATTCCGGAATAAAAGAAATAGCGTACCTTACATTTTTCAACCCTACACAACTAGCTCACAAATCCGTTTCAACCGTCGGACGACGGATTATTTTTACTATTCTGTAATTATTGCGTTTACAACTAATTACTGGTGTATTAATCTTGGCGATACTTCTTGCAAATACGTTAAGGCAACCCACTCGGAGGGTTAACGGAACTTGTATCAGCAGTGGTTCTTCGAAAAATATTCGCCGTTTTGTTTATCGACATCGAAAAAAAGTGAACAGACTCCGCAAAGCTATTTATTTCATTTAAGGGGGGAATACACTTTAGAGCGCCTAAAAAATAGTGATTTTTAGGAATTTTTTTCTCAATAACTACAAAGCGAATCATTCTCAAACTTTCATGATATTATGTTCTATATTTAAACAATACAAAAAATTTTCTATTTTAATGATTAATGTATTTTTTCGCAATATTTATAAATCTTCACAGATCCGCGCCACGCGCATCGTCAGTTTGTGTACATCCTAGAGCCTCTAATTTTCATCTGAAACAGGAAAACAACAGTTTTTTAATCCTTATAAAATTATCTCGTTGATGAACTAAAAAAATTCCAATGAAAAGTACAAAAATGCAAAAATTTTGAGCTTTATTTAAAAAGTTACGATTTTTCGCTAAAAATTTCGACTTTATAATGAAAATTGAAAGGAAAAAATGCAACTATTTAGGAATTTTATTAGTTCATCAACGACATTTTATCATTACCTAACGAAAAACCGCGTTAGGAGTTCAATTGGTCCAATAGATCGTTCTATATCGTGTACACAAAATTCAGAAATATGATATTGAGAAAAACACGTTTAAAGTTTTTCGACTGTTAGAGTAGTAGTTATTGAACACCTACTTCTGGAGGAAACTAATCAGCTATACCAGGGCCATATAGTAAGCCTTCTGTGGCTTCAAAAAATTCATTTTGCTCCATTTGGTGCATCCTACGAGAGATTCGTGCCTCTTTTGCGCTGCTTTGTCTGCGGCGTTCCTGTCTCGTAATGCGCTGCGCGTCATACGTATCGGCAAAGAATTTGCATTGTTGCCCGATATTAATATTTAATACATTCATTATTTTTAATATAGCTGAGTAGCCCTCGTTAAAAATGCCAGCCGCAATAAAGGCGGAGGTTTCGATAATTTTTGCTCCGGAATTTAGATGCTTTGGATTTAGGCGCCAAACCGTTCAATTGAAACTTTCATTGCAATTCTGTGTGTGTCCACCTAGACACCTGGTTAATAAATCCCCCTTTGAAAATTCTTCATATATCGGTTTTAAATGTTTAAGGACATCTGGGTGAAGTGGACTAGGATGATTAAAATTATCTAATTCATCTTTCGGTTCAGCTTTGCGCCACTTGCACCTGACGCTTACCTGTTCGGCTAGCCGTATCTCCCAAAATACATAAAATTTTGCTCCGTAACATTGTACACGTATTTTAGACACATACTGGAATCAATTTCAAACAAAAAAAAACTCGAAAATTTTTGATCTTATAAAGTGTATTCCCCCCTTAAAGCGATTCAAAATGCAATGGCGGACAAAAGAAAGTTTTAGATTGTATTAATATATGTTTGGCGCTCGGTGGTTTTTCAACTGTTGATAACATGCAAGTAATTCAGGGCATCACCGGCACGCTATACGACACTCAACTTCTTTTGTTTATTCTTTTTTCGTCACGATGCGTTAACGATCCATATCGTTTCGCTGAATCAGCGGACAAAACATAATGTAGAGTCTTTTGTATTTAATGATATTAAGAACTACGTGGTACACTTTTATCGACGTTGCTTTTCATTGATGTGAATTCATTGACTTGAATTAACATCTACATCCTTCATTATACAGGTTAATGAGAATAATTGAATGGATTCGGGTTGTAAATTTTCGAGCATGATATCGACCACAAGTATACTTCAAAGGTGAAATCCAATTTGTTCGAGACAAAGGAAAATTTAAAAGTCAAGTGTCCAATACGATCCTCAGGTCTTAATTCTATTTAAAATATTTGGACAGTTTTACACGAGCATGTAAAAGTTCTTCAAGTTCCTTTAAGTTCTCTTCGGAACACTTCGAATAAAATCTACTAAACACGAGTGTGCTCTTTTAAAACACAATATATGGTAATTCTATTCTTTCGTAACTAATGTTTAAGAATTAAAGGAAATGTAGACATTCGATAAATATAAAAGTTACATCTCTCTTCTGTGAAGTTATTATATTAGGTTGGTGCGTATGAAATGTCGGATTTTTAAGTGAATTTATAAAACTGCATATATTTTTTCAATACACTTTTCTCAACGAGATTTTAATGTATAGATGCCTGTCTTAAAGAAATTCCGATCTTTAGAATCAATAAATTCTGATATGAAATTTTTCAGACTGTCTTCATTTTCATACTACTTAGCCCGTAAAAACTGTTTCAAATGTTTAAAAAAAATGAAAGTCAGTTTGCGAAAGATTGGGTGAATAAGCTTGGTGCTGCAAAATTTTATATTTAAATTCATTTAATTTCGCAATTGTTTTGTACGACGTATGCGACCGAGCGTTGTCGCGAAGAAGTATTGGGCCACGTCGATTAACAAATGATGGCCGTATGATTTTCAATTTTTCATGTTGCCAATTTCAAAAAGGTGTCGCGATATCATTGAATGATCAACTTTCATTCTGGTAGAAAGTTCCCTTGTAGATACAGTTGGATTCGTTTCCACCAATGCTTTCAGAACATCATTTTTCACAGACGTTTTGGGTCATCTACGCGGTTCATTTTGTACGGAAAAATCAGCAGATCGAAATTCTTCAAACGAACGATGCACTTTTCGATCGTTAACAGTATTCTCGCCAAACGCATGGTTCACATTGCGTGCAGCTTTTGCAGCATTATTACCAAGTTTATACTGATATAAAAAGATTACACGAACATCGGTTGAATTCATATCCTTATGAAATTCAAAACAAATAACAAAATGGAACACTTTTGAGAAAATCTTCTTTGTTGAAATGTGACTCTGGCAATGGACAGTACGACTATAAACGAGGTTAGGCCAAAAACAAAAGCATAATGAAAACTGGGAGACAAACGTTCACTTGTAAATAAAATCCGACATTTCATATGCAAGAACCTAATATATTACAACATGTACCATAATTGTATAACGAATGTTATTCAACGTTATTGTACGTTTCTTCATTATCATGTATTGTTTTTAACAATAAGCCTATATTCAACATTAAAATTGACTAGTCTATATTGTGTTACAGAAATGACAAGGTATGGTTTATTTGAGTTTTGTGAGATTTTTATTATAATATATAACTGCATAAGAAATGTTATTCATATAATCTGAACATGTAAGTTTCTTCATTATCACGTGTAGTTTTTAATAGTAAGCCTATTCAACACTAAAATTGTTTAGTGTACGTTATATTATAACATTGACGAGATTTCATTTAATTAGATTTTGTGCAATTTTGATCACAAAATATGACTGAACAAAGGTACCTATTAAATCGATTTCTATACAAGTATTTTTATATCTCCAATAATTGTAAAATAAAAATTCTGAAATGTTTCATTCGACCTGGGTGATAGATGTTGTGAGAACATATTTTTCCTTTGATTATTTTTTTTACCAACAGAAAAAAAAATTTATGTTTATTTTACGCAGGTCTGTCATCACTAAAATACTTGAATATTGATTAGAACACTGTAAATGTTTATCTATACCCAAAAGAAAGGAGTAATTTTCATATTCGATAAACTTAGAAATCTTTACCGCAAGTCTGACTTGCTACGATACGGCAATGGATTATGTTCACTTGTAAAGAAAATCCGACATTTCATATATACCAACCTAATAAACAAAAGCGCTCTACTCGTGAGCATAAAGATGAGTGAATCGCACTATGAATTGTAATGTTACTGTCTATAGTAACTGTGATTTTACAAAGTAATAAAATTAACAATATTGTAGCGTTCATCGGCACATAAAATATTTGCCGTGCAAATGGTCGGGTCAGTCCCATAAGGCAAACTACAGCGAAGCTGTTTTTCAGAAAGCCGTTTTCAGCGCTTACAATGCGTAAGTTTTAGACAAAACATGTTTTGTTTTGTAGAATCTTTTGTTTTTGGCCTCAACAGCAAATGCTGGTATCATTTTTTTTATGAATTTAGACTATATTAACACTTTAACTGCCGAACTAACAACCTCAAAAATGTGGGTTAGGTTTTAGACACAAAGCGTATTGAGGATAAGGCGTAATGATATAGATGAGAATCGTGGTGTATGAATGTCGTACTATATGTGATGTTATTTATGTTTGAATGTGAAACGCTCGAGTCGTCGAGAGAACGAGGGAGTCCGTTAAGGTATGCGAGAGAATGAAGACGTGTGTCCACAAGAGCAAACGCAGTGAGAGAGAGAAAGAGAGAGAAAGACAGTTGCGAGAACACGTGTCGCGAGAGAATATTACATTATACATTATAGTATTAATTACTTTCAATACCTTACTTGATAATAAATCTATACTCAATTTCTTTGTCGATCCACGAGATAATTTATTGTGATTACCCACAAAAAATTCCACAAAATCAAAGTAAATTTATTTAATAAAGCAACAATTTAAAATGTATGACAAATGGTTCACTTTCAACCTTCTCGTATTCTTCAGATATCAACTAAATTGAATGCAACGAATATATTAATGTGCACATTTATTTTTAAACATGGACTAATAATTCTGTCACCCATACATGGGTGACATGGCAGTCAAAGTGTTAAGAGGAAAAGAAATAGAATATTTGTGATAAATTTTGGGATATTGCGTACTCAAGCATATTCAGCATTGGAAACAAATAAAATTTTGCAAGTTATTTAAAGTCAGATATGGTTTTTCTTTATCGTGGAAACTTTCACTTTTGCCACTTATATCGGTTCTTCCAGGGACTTTCCAATTCTATCATGATTTTGTAATTGTCTATAATCGGGATGCGTTTCGTTTTTTCCTCAAAGAGGTTTTCCTGCTCGAGGAAGAACCTTAAGAAAATTGTTACTATGGCAGTGACAGAGTCTACTTTCTGTTCGCTCACAGGACTGCATACAGAAGTAGAACACGATGATTTTTCTAAAACTTTGGGAGAAAGTAATTCTTCGAAAAATATTAGACACATTCTTTTTATCGACCATCGTCCGCATCGAAGGGGTAAAAACAACTGTCAAAATTAGAGATCAGAACCATACTTGGTCGCATATCTCAGAAACTATTAGAGCTAGAGGGATGGTCCATGTGTCAAAGTTGTTTATTTTTTTGTAAAAAATCGATCAGATATTTTTAACAATATTTCGAGTAACAGCTGTTTTCTTATAATTTCTCGAATTAAATGTTGATTCATTTTCTTGCACATGTTACCTAAAAATCGTATACGGGTCATTCCACGCCAAGCGGATCACTTTTGTACACCAAGTCAGCGATTTTGTTTAAATTGAAATATGTTATAGTCTATGCGAAAATAGGGGGGGGGGG
>CM052099.1:3690098-3706542 GCA_028453745.1 Agapostemon virescens
CGCATGGCCCTCGGCTCGTAACACACGATATACGACACTATAATGCTTGGGTAGTTTTCGATAGTTGTATTTCCAAATGCAAAAATATTCGGTTGTCTTGCGTCATGGAGAGGCGAATGTGCCTTGTTTTCAAGAGACCATTTGAATACAAAGATATTTATGACCGACATATTAATTTTCATAAAGGTTGGCAAGCACGTGCGCGCGTATATATACGTTTGCGCGTGTGTGTTTATCAATGCGAATTTGTAAATGTCGAGCGAGAACGTGGCCCGCCGTGCGCGTCATTTTATGATTGCTTCGATCCTGTATGGTTTGTTCGTTAATTATCATTGGAGATGCGTCGCTCGATCTATGCCGAGTTCAATTAACTTTGTGTACATGTCATTACGACGCCCGCGCGTGTTGGCTCGTTAAAGGTCTGACGATACCCCCGGACACAGACATACGAAATTCGCGACTCCACGCATAAGACTGCGTCCAATTAGGATGATAATGGGAGAGGAAGTAATCAACGGGATATGCAAACGACGACAGTTCTTCCCGATCACTGGTTGACACAACGATTCCCACCATGCCCACAATTCAGATTTCTGAAGTCTGAAAAAAATTGGTTCGAGCAGAAACATCAAAAACTTGCAGTCAAAGATCGAACAAAGTCTAGCGCGTTCGTAAGTTTAACCCTTTGTACTGGAACGGTGACTCTCAGGCACCACTGAAAATAGCTGCAGCACTGTTCAAAACGCTTCATCTTTTGACGCTATCCATGAATCAACTCAATTTTTGGAATTTTCGTATGATGTGAAGTGCTGCTCAGGTAGGCCTTGCGTCATCGATCGAAACAAGTATTATAGTGATCAGAAGGAGCATTGTCTGGTGAATACGGCGGGTGGGGTAAGACTTCCCAATTAGGTGTTTCCAAGTAGGTTTTGACCGATGCCTGGCAAGCAGCATTTCGCATGTGAACAATCGGCGTTCAATGTTTCTCGGCGTCAGTTCATATGGAACCCAATTTCCTTGCTTTTCAATAATTCCCATCATTTTAAACGATGTGAAATCCCTAGTTGAGTCACTGATAATGGAAGTGCAAGTTCTTCTTACGTTTCGTACGAATCTTCATTCAATAATGCTTCCAAATCCGCGTCTTCGTACACTTTCGGCCTTCCACCACGTTCTTTGTCTTCGACATCAAATTCACCGTTCTTCAACTTTTGAAACCACTCATGACAACTTTTCTCACTCAATGCAGCCTTACCATATGCTTTACAGGCAATCGACGCGTCTCAGCTGCAGATTTCTTTAAATTGAAGAAGTAAGTCAGAACATCCCGCAAATGACGTTTATTCGGCTGAAAACTCAACATCTTTGCATGAAAAAAATATACGACGTTAATATTTCGAGGTGATGTTGTTGATAGATGTGAAACCTTACGATACGACGTCTTACGTTTGACACTAGCGCTATCTGATCTGAAACGGCGGAGTGTTATTAGTACGCCCAATATTTCCCAACTAAACGCCTGAATCGTTTCCTTGACCAGTTTTGCTATGTGCGATGGTGCATTATCATGAAACAAAATCACTTTGCGTTGCATTTTAATCTTATTTTCCTATGTTCTGGATCTTGCCCGTGGCTTTCAAACGTATGGAAACGGCTTCTCGCATCACATTTAATTGATCCGCGAGTTGTTGTTGAGTTTGAGCGTTATCCTTATCCAACGCTGCTTGCAATTCGCTGTCTTCAAACTTTTTCGGTGGTCTTCTGCGTTCTGCGTTCTCACATGAAAGTCGTCTCTTTTGAATTGTTTAAACCACTCACAGCACTATGATTTACCATGAGCATACTCACAGTGAGCTTCGACGAGCATTCGACCCGATTCGGCAGCAGTTTTCTCCAAATGGTAACAGAAAATCAATGCTGTCCGCAAATCGTAGTTTCGAGGCACAAAATTCGACATGTTCGACGCCGTCAACTCTTTGCACTCGAACGGTGACTCTCAGGCACCAGTGGAAATAACTACAGCACTGTTTAAAACAATCTTTACATCGCTATGCTTGTGTCAAAGAAATTCGTAAAAATTTAATCGTTGCGAGGACAAGTAATAGTAAACAAATTTCGTATGCATAAGATGAAATATATCGTGTGGAATGAAAGTATTCTAGGTCGGAAAAAGTGCCTTGGGGTTGGAGTTAAAACAGCTGCGAAGGGTTAACTCCTCTCGCTCGTAGTTTTCGGATAAAAAATCACCCGATTATGTAGAACACATATGTTTAATTTTGTAATAGAGTCTGAGGACTGTGAAAACAAGATTAACTAGGAATCAACAATAAATTTACCAATTTTAATTTAAAAATTTTCATTTATTTGGATTTTGTGCAATTTTTATTACTGTACAGAGTGTTCCATTTAAGTTAAATTTGATTTAAAAAAGCAAACTACATACTACATATCTTTTAGTATTTTAAGTGGAGATTCAAATGGCACTGCTAGTTTTTTATGCGCAGGCATTTTCAAGGTTATTTCAAGATCATTTTGTCTTTTCTTTTTCTTTTTATTGTAAAACTATATTTTTTATTTTCAGAATCAAATTATATTTCCAGAAAAAAAATGCATAACTGGTTGAAACATTTCCCTGTACGTTCAATATTTTTTATGTAAAACCAAGCAATTTGGACACATTTATGTGGCGCTTTTAGCTGAATCGCCCCGTGCACAGGCTTATCGAGGTAAATCCGGAAAAGTCATCGTATGAACAAAAACCGATCATTCTAGGAAAATATATGTTTGACTCATGGAAATTATCATTATGTGGCGTGTCTTCCCCAACGTGAGTCAGTTTACGATCGCTTGTCTATTAGGTTTGGGAGATTTGATTTAACACGTTGAATGCTATGTCAGTCCCTGGGGACTGACGATATCAAATTTACAAATTAATATGTTATAAATAATTCATATAATATTAAAAAATATTCGCACTATTTCAATAGATTCGATTGAAACAGAAAAGCACAAATGGGCTAAGCGAGTCTTTTGCTTATGCACAGTTGCATTATTTTCGTTTATTAAATAAAACGTGACGCGAAAACTAAGCAAAATTGCTCCGCATTCAACGTGTTAAACTCTTTAATACGGTAACGATAATTTACTTTTTTACGTATCGTTTTTATGTTTTTGGATAATTGCACGTTTCAATAAACCCAGCGTAATAATAAGTGTCGCTTGCGGATCGTCGTCCCATCCAACTTCCTAGAACCTTTTATTGTCTCTGTTACATAAAACACTTAATAATGCGAGTGACAGCATACATTGCATCTTATACCTAAGCGCTATTATACAATCGCGAGTTGAACTCTCGACGATACGTTGCCATTGCCTGCAATCTATCTCGTAATACTTTCCTCGATCCACGTAATTAACTCACTTAGAAAGTAACATATACTGTAATTCAACGCAAGTCGGCATTAGATTACAGTCCCATGCATTTGGTTTGATATTTCCTTTATTCCAACAGTAATTCACAATTATTTTGCTCCGTTATTTTCAATCTCGTATGCTGTATTATGTAACGAATCCAGAGTCTCCTTTAATGGAGCATGTATACTCTTGCATAAATATCACCAAACCATTTCCGATCTCTATTCTTTCGAATTACGATAATCTCGCGTTCAATATTCTAACAAATCCACTTGTCCATATATCCTTTTTTGTAAATCTAAAATTTCCAATTCCGAGTACCGAAATCCTATACCACAATATTATCACCATGCCTTGCTTCATGGTTAAACTCAAATGTTTGATTCGCCGCTCTTAATTTGACTTTCGTCGAATTTTATTTTGCTCGCCTGACCAAAACATATTTATTTTGCTTTCATCAGTGAAAATAACATTTTTCAAACAGTTATTATTTTTATTAATATACTCGTTCGTGAATTTTAATTTCTTCCCTCTGTTTTTTAACACTCACGACATGACCATTGCAATTATGTCTTCGTAATACTTTTGAAACTGTTTCGGTAGCCACAGATTTCTGCAAATACTTGATACTGTGAACTTCAATTAGGACCTTTTCTGTTTCGATACGTTTTCTCTTTTCAATTATGCATCTTTCGTCACTATCAATTAGCTTTGCGTTGGGAGTAATTTTTTGCATTGTCCTTTAAGAGGTTTTTTTCTTCAAAACGTTTTGTTGTGCACACAGTCCAGAGTAATTTTAACTGGACGTACTTTACAAATTGTTCAAAATTAGTCAAACTATTTTCTTATATGATTCGATTATTTTCCAATTTTATTAACATACTCTTGGGACTTCCCTCTTGTTATAGACGCTAAATTGTTTTAAACATTTCGGATTAACATACATATTTCATGTGCTAAAGATAAGAAATCCGATCGTTCGAATACTTTCGTTAGCCACTGTATATTATTATTATTAAATTCTACTTCTACTGTCTATAAAACTTATGTAACCATTTATTTCATAATGCACAACGCACTAGTAACAATGTTATGAGTTTATTTCACGTGCTGACGATTTTGGACTCATTTACGTCGCCATCGTAATCAACGGCTTGCGTATCACATCATAGGTCGCCAGGAGAATCCTCGCATCAGACGTCACAGAATCATTGCATCACAAGGGAAAAATGTATAATTAGTATTGGCGATCGACTGAGATGTATCATCGTTATGTAACGCGGTTAGGTGTAACAAGTACCATTGGAACTGCTGCATGGATGTTTACGATTACGTGGACGTTTCCATAGACGCAGATTCTCGATCATGGAGAGCGTCACCCAAGACGTTACATTACGTAACGTCGAACGTCAGAATAATACAGGAAACTAGAGGTTCTCATACGGAGATCCAATCTCAGAATCTCCATAACTGGTCCAAGTATATTTATCGCTAAACCGGCCGGACAAATCATTCGTTTTATATCTTTCTTTTTCAATGTTGAAGTTACACAATTGCATATAAATACATTTGCGTGTTACGGCGCTACCTATACTTCCACAGCACTTCAAAATTTTGCCGGTTTACCGATTGACTGTGTAATAAATAAATAAATCTTTTTTAAGGATTTTTTACTTTTATGTTGGCTGATCAGTTCGTGCTACTTTTAGCTAATTCTATGATAATAAGAGAGCTAATAGGAAATACTATTATTATTCATTTTTATTATGTACTGTTATTAATACTTTTGTTTTGACGAATAAGTCCCCTTTCTTAAACTGTATGTCAATTCATAAAAATGGTATTTTTTGACAGAATCGTGTTTCTCGTTCTCGGTATGTGTTGAAAATTGCTCGGAGTGTATAAAAATAAGTAAAAGTATATGAATCGGAAACGATTTCGCTGGTACTATTTTATAATTTTTTGATTTATCGATTTGAGGAACTGGTTTCGTTTGTGCTGTCACGTGTTCTTTGTATGACGCTATCATGCGTTGTAAACGAAACATGAATCGACAATGATTGTGATGATAATATTTACCCAGAGATCTACTTGTAAATTGGAAAGCATAAAAATACTCGACCGATATCCTCCGTAAATAATTGAAATAATTAAATATATGGGCTGTGAGATCGTATTTTGTTTAGCTCGATCTCTAGAGTTTTCCGTATCCGACTGAAAATTCTTTTTATTTTTGACCAGATTTTTCGAAAGGAGATTTTCAATAACCAACACGCAGTTGGAAAGGACCTCAAACATGTTAGTTACCCCAGGGTTACTTTAACAAGTTTCTACACCTACTACATAAAAAATTACACACACATAAAGTTTCATCGAAATCGACGAAGGTTACAATGAAACGTGATTGATTGAAAATAGCAAAACCTGTGAGAAACTTCGATTAAAATGAATCGTCAACCGTAAATTTGAGGATTTTTGCTTTAGCTTTTCTATGCATGAATCGATCTTAATGAAACGTATATTATTTGACAATGTAGATTTTCGTTTTGGACAGAGAGAAAAAATTAAAAACTGGTGACGTCGACTTTTCTTCATCGCAATTGCAACCAATAACAATCTAAAGAAAAAACTATGTATACGTTATCGAATAAGTTAAATCTTTCAATATCATGAAACACAATTTAAGTTGTTTGGCCCAATTTCGAGAAACATTATCCGCTTTGAAAGGACTTGTGAGAATACTTTTTACACTGATTGTACTTCTGGACACAGCTGATTACAATCAATTATAATGGATAATTGACTCTGAGAGTCCGTGTACGACGTGGAGTTAATCACTTATATTTAATGATTTATGGTTACGTTTATTGAATACTTTGTTTTGCATACATGTACTACTTCACGTTAAAATTAATGGATACATAATGTAGATAAATCACCTCTATTTCTGTGAGAAATGCGTCGCAAAAGTTACGTCAAGTGGTATTATAATAGTATTCTGTTCCTTCATTCGGTAATTTCACCATAAGACTATCCAATAGTAATATTTTCCATCTTAAAGTAAATTATTGAAATGGTTTTGTATGAAATGACCATTAGAAGGAAAAGTGAATGATTTTTCACGAGAACATATTTATTTAACACTAGATTTACGGGTATTGATTATATGAGCCGTTTATTTTGAAAGTGGCGTAAGTCCATTTTAAAAAAATTCGAGTCAGCTACCGTAATAGTTACATTTTTACAATATCTTTTCATTCTGAGGCAACTTGTTACTAATATATTTAAAATCGTTAAGATTTTGTAACACGAAAATTTGCTGGTTGATGAAGCGATGAAAAAGTTTATTTTGAAAGTGGCGTAAGTCCCATTCTGAGAGATTCAACTGGATATGGAAAGTAATTATGCAATAAAATTTTATGAGATCCCAGCTTTATGTTTAATTATCAAAGTAACAGTTGAATTATCAATGTGCAATGAATTTGTTTTAAACAATGGAACAATGCCTGTCCACAGAAAATGCGGTTTTTAAAAGACTAAAAAATACTGACGGTGAAACAGTAAATTGGTGTTAAAGTATGTTGGATAAGATTTTTTAGAAGTGATTCATATAAGTTATTCTACGAAACGACAATGAACGAGGATGCACCATTCAAAACATTGGATTTACTACCGTAACGGGGAAGACCGAAAAACTTTAATAATATCCAGTTGGCATCACTTTACAAAAAACGGAGACCACTCACAAACCTAAAATATAAGGACTTAATGGATTTATTACATTATATACCACCTACACTCCACAGTTATTTTAAATCCCTCCCGCGTACACAAACTGGAAAAGACTGAATAATAATTAATAAAACTATATTAATTTTAATGTAAAAATTATTTAACAAAGAATGAAAGTTGAATATTTTTTTGATTTTATAACATAAAAGTGTATACATTTATTTTAATTTCAAAGGAAATTTACTTTTCCTATGGACTTGTGCTTTCTTAAGAATTGAAAACATCGTTTCATTGATTTTGAAAATGGCGTAAGTCCATTCATAGCCATCAAAAACATATTAGTTCTTCAATAATGTTAATTATGCTAATTGTGATGATAAATTTGACACCTTTAGAAACCCAGAAACATTATTATATTACGTTATCTGTTACCCATATTTTTAAATTTAATCCAACGCAAACCCTTCAATATCTCGATTCAAACATAAATGGACTTAAGCCACTTTCAAAATAAACGGCTCATATACCTATTTTTACTGAAGTGAGCCAATTTGATTCGTACAAGCAAATCGAAGTCGTTTGCAAAGAAAACAGTTCCAAATCAATTTAAATGAAAGATTTGTTATTAAAAAATTCATTGAAAACATTTTTTACATGTAAACTTTACCTGTAAATTTTTTACATTGAAATACAGTTTGCGCAAACATTTCGGTTACATTTAGCACAAAGGTTCTTACATCCATTTCTATTACATGACTCTTGAACTTGACAATTCTTCCATGCGTCAGTAGTATGAATTTTTGTCAATGGAATAGATGTGTTCTCGACATCTTCTCTATATTTACTTCCTAACTTTTCAGCCAGATGGAAAATAAAATCTTTTCATGAAATATTTACATCAGTGGTAAGCTATAAATTTCATGTGTTATGCAATTAACTGTTAAATCATTTTATGAGTTAAATTGGCGCATAACCGTAAAAATAGGTATACCACATTCAATAGTACGAAATGAAGCGGTCTGCGAGGGAGACGAATAAACATTTACATATATTTCATTACGTAACTAAGAACCAACATATGTTTTTATAAAATAATATTTAAGTTATATATATATATATTTGCTTAGACCGATAGCTCAATGAACCAAAGAGATTATTCACCATCGTCTGACGTCAAGTCTGTGTAGTCCTAATCACACTCTTCCAAGGCCTTACTATGTGTATATACCATATATGTACTTCCTATGTACTTCCGCATGTCGTGACGTTACGTTTTGAGATTTACATTCAATTCACGTTGGAACTACCTGTTCTGAAAGTGTACACTGAAGATAAATCAGAAGAGAGGAATTATGTGTCAGAAATCATGAATAAAATTTTCAACAATTTTTAAGCTACTAAAATTCCTGAATAGTAAGCACTTTTTTAATCTATCAAAAAATAAGTTGAACATATAGATTAAAATTTTTCATTTGAGACTCAATTTCAAAAAAAAAAATTATTCGATAGACGTACATTCGACTAAGTAGATTGTCTTTATGTTTGAAAGCCACTGCATAATAAAGCCACAAAATAAAAGGACAAAGAAATTTAATCAGAAGAGTACACTTGGTATTTGGGGAATCATAGACAACATTTTTAAGAATCATTAAGTTAATCAAATTCCTGGAGAGTAAGCATTATCTTTTATCTAATATTCTCGTTATTCAATGTAATTCAAAATAGTGTAAAAATATCAAGAGCCATCATTGACATGACCAAATACAATCTACACTGATATATCCGTCGAGTTGAGACTTGGTCGAGTGCCACGTGTACAGAGTAAACTGTTAATGTCGATTTGAATCAAATGAAAAAAAAATTAACCTATACTTTTACATGGGATTTTGACGTACAGAAAATTATTTCGATTACATATCTCATTAACACTAGAACTAGCAAACCAGTCATCTTGACTGGTCCCTAGTTTTTTCTTTCGCAATTATTGAAGTTATAAAAATGTTTTCATTAGAAATTTTCGGATGTACTTCTTTAATGACGTATACCTTACAATTAGAATTGTATAAAGTTTTAATAAATACAGTCTCGTTATTATTACAAAGCAATGTACAGTGAATCACGAAAGTATTCGAACGCTCTGAAATGAAAAGTTTGACGCTTCAAAAATGTAAGTGATATTGCGAATTACAAAATACTCTTGTTCCTATAGTAATATATAAGTGTCATAACTATACATGTTAAATTTGAAGTGTGTCCGACAACGTAAACATCACTTATGAAAGATTTCTTGGTAACGTCGAGTAAACAGATGTCACGAAAGTATTTGAACGACGAAACTTGTAGTACAAAACAATCCTTCAATTTGAAAAACAGTAAAGATTGGCTTTCTCAATTGGTGTTACACACTTCCCTTGTTCAGTGCTGCAAGTGTTAATAAGATTGTAAAATTCATATTAATAATGTACCGAAAAAAATCGGAGACAAGCATCACTGATAGAAAATTGATAATTAAGTGGCATAATGAAGGCAAGAGCTATGGCGAAATAGCACAATTGTTAGGGAAAAGTAAATCTACCATTTATTACATAGTAAAAAAGTTAAAAACCACTGGAATCCTTCAGGATGAATTCCGTTCTGGCCGGCCTAGGAAATTAACGAAGAGGGACGAGAATATAATTGTGCGTGAAATAAAGAAGGACCCAACAATTTCTGCACCAAAACTTGCTATACAAGTTGCTGATAGCTTCAGAAAACAAGTTCATCCTGAACTTTGTCGAAGAATTCTCCGTAAAAATGATTTTCATGGTCGTATTCCTCGAAAGAAACCATTTATTAGCAAAGTCAATAAACAGAAGAGATTAAGTTTCGCTAAAAATTATGTCAACAAGGATAAGGACTTTTGGAAACACGTAATTTTTTCGGACGGGAGCAAATTTAACATATTTGGCTCAGATGGATGTCATAAAATTTGGAGAAAAGCAAATAGAGAGATGGATCTTAAAAATCTACGACCAACCGTGAAACATGGGAGTGGGTCGATAATGGTATGGGGATGTATGGTGGCCAGTGGTGTTGGAAACCTCGTCATTATCGACGGAATATTAGATAAATATAAATATATGCAAATATTGAAAAACAATTTGAAGCAAAGAGCGGAAAAATTAAGGGTAGTAGACAATTTTCATTTTCAGCAGGACAATGATCCAAAACATACCGCACGTATTGTTAAAGAATGGATCATATACAACGTACCCCACGTTTTAGAAAAACCCCCACAAAGTCCGGACATTAACCCCATAGAACACTTATGGGCAGAAATTGGCAAACAACTTAGTAAACATAGTATTAATTCCAAGGAAGCATTAAAGACCAGAATTTTGGACGTCTGGAACAATATAAAAAAAGATATTACTGAAAATTTGGTTGATAGCATGCAACGACGGTTGCAAGCCATAATAAGTGCTCACGGTGGTCCGACAAAATATTAAAACACTATAGTTGTTTAAAATATGTACTATTAATTTAGTCGTTCGAATACTTTTGTGGCGTTCGTTTAGATGCCGTTACCAAGGAACATTTTATAAGTATTGTTTACGTTATCAGAGACACTTCAAATTTAACATGTATAATCATGATACTTATGTGTTATTACAGAAATAAAAGTATTTTGTAATTCGTAATATGACTTATGTTTTTTCAACGTCAAACTTTTCATCCGTCCGAATCCTTTCCGTTCGAATACTTTCGTTACTCACTGTATATCGTTGGATTTATTGTTAGGTAACCCTAGCGTTAATTATTAGGTTTAGGAGATAAGAAGTTCATTACTTTTGTACCCAGAATTTGGAGCTCTATCGACTCTCGATACAAAAGATAAGTCATGCTACTTAAAGACGTAAAAATAAAACAATATTTACGTCACAAAATTTCTACTCTGTACCATGCAAGTCTTGTACCGACAGTCCGCGACAATAGGATAGCACACCTTCTAAATTTCGTAGTATTTTAAAAATAGAACAGAAATGACAGCGTTCAATCCATATGCTTCTTGAGTTACTTCTTAAACACAGACACGTAAACACTGCCCCTAAATTCTTAGAATCGTTGTTTTGGTAGATTTCATGGAAACATAATCCGACAAAATAATAGCACACATGCTACACTCTCACTTCTCAGTTGAACACGAGCAAAGGAAGGTAGCTAAGTATTTGATATATAGTGTGGCGAATTATTGCGGAAAACTTCTAAAAAAATGGGTCGTGGAAAGAAGTTAACAGATAGTGAAATGGAAACAATTATGACACTATCTAAAGAAAATGTTTCTATTTCAAACATTGTGAAAGTAATTCATAGAAGTCGGAAGGTTGTCATGAATTATTTGAAAAACCCCGAGAAATACGGTAATACAAAACGTCCTGGACGACCTGCGGTACTATCAGCACGAGAGAAATGTGCTATTCTAAGGGCAGCATCGAATGCACCAATGACTACCAGGCAGATTGCTGAAGCAACAGGCGTACAAACAAACGTCAGAAATGTGCAACGTGTCCTGCAAAGATCTAAGCACCTGCAGCGAAGGAAGCTTAAAAAAAGCCGCCTTTAACCGAAGCGCATAAGAAGGCAAGGCTGCAGTTCGCAGAGCAACATGCTCACTGGAAGAAGAAATGGAGAAAAGTCATGTTCACCGACGAAAAGAAGTTTAATCTCGATGGACCTGACGGGTAGCGTTATTATTACTATGACTTACGTAAAGAAAAAATGTTTTTGATCCGTCGCCAGATGGGTGGCGGAGGAGTCATGGTGTGGGCCGGTATCGGCTACCATGGAAAGACGGATATTAATTTTATCAGTGGAAAAATGAACAGCGTGAAATATCTAATGTTAATCCGTGAACAAATAACCACACACGCAACCAGAATTTCCGGGGAAAAACACATATTCCAGCAGGATAATGCAGCGGTTCACACCGCAAAGGTTGTGAAAGCATTCTTCGAGACGGAAAATATTCAAGTCTTGCAATGGCCAGCTCGTTCCCCTGACTTGAATATTATAGAAAACTGTTGGGGAGACCTTGCTAGAGCAGTTTATGCTAAAGGGAAACAGTTTAATAACGTAAACGCATTAAAAGAGTGCATTGTACTCGAATGGGAACGAATGAAGCAGAAAAGGATTAAAAAATTATTCAAGTCGATTCCAAAGCGAATAATTTCGGTTATAAAAAACTCTGGAGGATCTACAAAATATTAAATATTGAGTTCCCTTCGTATGTATGCATAAATGTTAATTAATTGCAATAATGTGCTATTATTTTGTCGCACCGATTTATCAAGATATATACATTTTTGCAGATGAAACAAAAAGGACCATCCTTGTATATAGAAACTTAGCGCTATTTGGTGTTCAACACTTATGTGTACCTGTCTACATATTCAAAATTATATTTTTATACTTTAATAAATAAGAATTAACAAATTTTACGGGGTGTGCTATTCTATTGTCGCGGGCTGTATCTTGTAGCCCCTATCAGGTTGTACCATCGGTTTCACGCCACCCTGTATATGAATCGGTGAAAGGTCAAGTAGTAGGGAGAAAGGGCGTTCATTTGTCCATCTGTTAGCGAGCGTAGGAAGCAGAGCCATCACAACCGCACCGTATAACCGCAAACACGAGTGTCGAACAATTTCTTATACATATTCAGAGGAGCATGCTTACGTTCGTATCTTTCAGACAAGATCTGTAACGCGGCGGAAAACGATAATAACCGAACTCGACGATTACAATATTCGGAACGATATACATGTTAACGTCGGTATTGCCTGGGTTTATGGTCTATTCAGAAGCAGCTGTCTTTCAGGGTGTTTTCTAAAAATCAAATAAATGACAGAGTTCACAAACAAATATCACGTGCGAATCTAATGTAAGCACGTAGACGGTCGATCAGTTGACACACTGCGCCGAACAGTTTGATGAAAACACGGTTAATACTTGCAGATGTAATGCATTGACGTCGAAGACATACTAATGAAGTTGATTTCATTTTTAATTATTTGTGTAAAATGTTCAAGGTTTATCAGTAGTTACACTTACATAATACATAGAACGTAACAGCTTTAATGATAGCTTAGTTTCTCGCGGGAGGAACGTCGAAAAAATAGGTTTCTATATTTTTCATTTTAACTATGGAGAGAAAAATTTCGAAAAATTTACAAAGAATATTTATAAAAATATATCGATACTGCATAAATATAAATATTGTCACTCTGGAACTAACGTAAATAATGATAAGGGTATACCTGAAAACCGCTTCGTGTAAAATTTTAACCCTCTATCGTGACCAGGGATGAAATTATAGCGTGAATTCGGTTTAATAAGTTTCGACCGAGTTCCTCCCAATTCGTTGCGAGCAAAAATTTTGGGAAAATTATAACGAGGAAGAATCGCATGGAAAAATAAAGACAGGCATCTTTTAAAACTCTTTAACAGAACAAGACGCAATACCCATTCCTGAAATGGTCCGAATGAGCGTAATTAAAAGTATCGTCACCCAAGTATAGAGTTTTCCAATAGGGACGGGTCGATGTTGATAGTCTGTGGCGGCGTCTGTCAAATCTGTCGTTTGTAATTCAGTCAGTAATGCCAAATGACAATGGCAAGTTACACGATTGAACAGCACGTCCAAATGATAAAACTTTATTATCGAAACGAGTGTTCGTTAGTGCAAACGTTGCGCCCATTTTACGGCAGACGCGATGGCCTTTCAAAGTCGACTCTCCAACGTTTGGTGGCCAAATTCGAGACGACCGGTTCGGTAAACAATCAGCCAACACCCGTACGTCAAAGGAATGGCAGATTGGTCGAGAACATCGCCGCTGTCCGTGAAAGTGTGCAGTAGAACCCGAGGCAATCAATTCCACGCCGTGCACAAGAAGTTGGGCCTTTCGCAGACTTCAACTTGGCGAATTTTGCGTCAGGACTTGGGCCTGCACCCGTAAAAGATCCAACTAATCCAGGAGCTCAAAGTTAATGACCATGGACAACGCAGTTTGTTCGCTAACTGAGCATTGGAGCGTTTGGAAGAGGACCCCAATTTTGGCCGAAAAATTGTCTTTAGCGACGAGGCGCATTTTTAGATGAATGGCTATGTTAACAAGCAAAATTGTCGTATATAGGACGACGCCAACCCACACGCGGTTCACCAGGTGGCAATACCTCCACAAAAAGTTACGGTTTGCTGTGGATTTTTGGCCGGTGGTGTCATTGGTCCGTACTTTTTCTAAAACAACGTTGGCGAGGCTGTCACCGTGAACGGTGAGCACTATAAATCGATGATGACCAATTTCTTTTGGCCTGGATTGAACGATATGGTCGTGGACGACATGTGGTTCCAGCAGGACAGCGCTAGAAGCCATACAGCGAACGACACTATAGATATTCTGCATGAACGATTTCAGGGTATGGTTATTTTTCACGGAGGTCACGTGAATTGGCCACCAAGGATCGTGCGATTTGACTTCGCTAGACTTTTTCTTGTGCTGTTTTCTGATGTCGCAGGTCTATGCCAATAAGCCGCAAAACGACATTGGCGAGGCTGTCACTGTTAATTTGCTAATTAATTAATCTGTTAATTTGCGCTGGAGCGCGTACGTTCTTCTACGAGGCATCGTACTTGAGCGGCCGGCTCCCCGAACCGCGAGACGGATGCCTCAAGACCTCCCGTCCTCTGTCCCTACCAAAATTCTGAAAATGTTTTTTCCTTTGGTAAGAATAGTGAATGGAGGACGAAACACCAGTTTGGGGCGTAATCCTAAAATCGTGCAACGCCTGCCAACTTCCCTATTTCGTTTTCCCACGAAGCCTCGCAAGACGTTGCACGAAGATCCCATATACAAGGATTACTTCCCCCAAACTGGTGTCGCCTTTCCGCTGCGGGGTGGATGTGCGATGCGTCGGTCGTCATTTAACCCTTTCGATACGAACACCGGATTTTTCCGGCATCCATCTGATGACCTTTGTGTACAAGTGCCAGATAAATGCGTTCTGCCTGAACCATCAATTTGGCCAAGCAATTCATAAGTGCGTTTGGCGAAAACAACTAACAGAGCCGAAATACGCATATATATGTCTTACGCAAACAAATTTTTAACATTTTATCATTGAGAATCATTTTACTTATCCTGTGGGGAATCTCAGCATGTACAGGTAGCTAGCATGTCTAAAATTTGGTACCTTGGAGTGCTATGAACGAAAATTGCGCTTAGGTTGAAATAACTAAATGACTATCGGAGTGTGTCAGCCCGGACTTAGGCTGCAGTTTGCTTCGAACCATCCCGTCCGCAAAGGGTTAATGAAGTACGACTGGTCTGTGTTGCCCACTTCAAAATAAAATGCTCAAGTTTCAGCCGTGCCCAAGTCTAGACAATTACGATACGGGTTAACCCTTTAAGCGCTATGAACCCGTATATGCGTTCTCGCATAACCATTCGATTTTGGCTATGAACTCATATATGCGTTTTCGCATAATCATTCAATCTGGGAAAAAGAAATCTATGAACAGATATATGTGACTGGTACTTGTAAGCCTGTATATGTAGATATAAAAAGACAATATGCGTTTAAATGTGCTTTTGTACAATCGTTTATCAGTATTGTTCATTAATCTTGTGTGTGCATTCATTGTGTTAACATATCGCTACCAAAGACTTTTAAGGTTAAGTGCTATTACTTTCTGGAAATTTGTTCTTTGCATTTTAAAACTTCATTTTTAATTACCTCTAAAATGTCTAAGAATGAGCTTGAATACTTTAGTAAAAGTGGTAGTGACATGGACTATGAACATGAAATTGAAACAGTTGAAATTAAAACATTTGAAAGAAAAAGGATGTGGAATTCGTCTTCGGATTCCGAGGAGCTCTATAAGAAGACCAAGATATTAAAAATAAGCAGTGACATAGGCGATGAATATCAACACAATAGGTTGGGTGTTAGAACAAACATAATCAAACCTTCTTTTGTAGCTTCGGAAACCGAAGAATCAGTTCCATTGTATGAGCAAAGGAGAAGACGTCTTCGAATATTTAGCTCATCTTCTGAAGAGGATGATGGTCTACAGAAAAATGTTAATTCGACATCTAATGATACGGCAGAAAACTTTTCATGGTCTAAGAAAAATTTTGTACCAAAATTATATAATTTTGATGAATCAAATTCGGGGATAAGGGTACACTTATCGAAAATATCCACTCCTTTGGGTGCGTTTAAGGTATTTTTCTCGGAAGAATTAATTACTGGTATCTGCGAA
>CM052099.1:3708390-3731340 GCA_028453745.1 Agapostemon virescens
TTTTAATTCCAAAATCGAGATACTTTTTAATGTACAATAGTTCCATTATACATGATTTATTTCCTTTCATGTACAGAAAGTTTATTACTATAACTCGTACGTGCAACAATTGAATTTGTGCCGACTTCTTAAACGCAAATAAAGTGATACAAAAGCTGTTTCAAATAATAGTATGGCCATTTTTAGTGTCTCCTCAGAGGAGCCATTGGAGAGTTAAGGGTTAAGACCCGTTTAGCTATCGGTTCTCCCTCGACACGGTCTCGTTGTTGGTTGTCCAAAGTGTTCGACGTCTCCCAGACACGAAATCCTATCTGGTCCAGAAGGGTCTGGTCTTCTTTTTGTTTTCCTAGTTGTAATACAGTGCCTCCCTCTCCCCCAACCGTCGCACAATGAATTAATCGTGATTTGAACAAGTGGCTGTGGAGAGGACACCCGGCTGTTGTTGTTACCGTTACAAGTTTGGGAAGTAATAAGTTTCTCAACGAAATGGGATAGTTGCGTAGACGGAACGGATACGAAAGGAGAATCGAGAAATGGATTACGAGGCAAATGCCGAAGATCGCTTCTCGAGGGTGAGTTTTCTATCGACTCATTCGTTGTGATTATAGTAAGTCGCGCGCGAGTTTTCCGAGATTGTTGAGTAAACGAGATTATTGTTCGAATGGCAGGAGTCTTTGCGAAGATACGATCGAGAATTGTACGAATAGCGTGATATACCACTTCGCTTGTTTCGCGCCGAAAAATGCAACGATTGTGCGACGGCGCCTCTTTCAATGGGCTATTTTAACACGTTGCCTGCCACGCGAGTTTTATGCATTTCACGCAAGCTTCACTTTGTTTCGGAGAAGAGATCAGAATTATTAACATTTTGCTTGTGAATTGTGCCCATAACTATGAAAGTGGTCTAAGTCAAAATTAAAAAAAAATGAGTTTATCAGTTATTTCACACCACATTCTTTTAAACTAAATTTATTCAATGTAATTTTTACGATATCGTCAAAAATGAACCATTAGATGTTGTAATTTCAACATTATATGGAATTCATTTAGTGTTAATTATGAAAGTGGTCTAAGTAAAAAATTTAAAGAAATTATATAAACATAACTTGAAAATTGAGGATATAACTACTCAAAAACAGGTAATAGCTTACAGGGATGCTTATTTAGGCCAAAATCGTAACATTAAAGTAGCATTGACATGGATGAAAATTGCTCAGTCATTAAATAATAATATTGAAACAGTGGACCACAAATTTTTGGTATCGGGTCATTCCTTTCTACAGAATGACCGTAATTTTGGGTTGATAGAAATAAAAATAAAAAAAGCAAATTACTTATACAACCCTGAGCATTATTATGAATTGAGAGAAAAGTGTAGAAGAAGAAATACATTATCGATAAAACGAACGTCGCAGCCGGATTTTATTTCAACAAAATCACTAGAAGAGTAAAAAATACCGCAAGCGAATCTGTCTCTTGGCTGCAAATTCAATGGATGAGATTCATGAAAAATGAACCTTATAAAATGTTCTATAAAACTTCTTTAGATGATTCTAAATTCCACGTTTTGGATCTTTCACCTAAAAGAGGAAGACCAAAAATATACGAAAATATTAAATTACTTCCATTGTACACCACCACTAGACCAGTAACGGAAGAAAACCATAAAGATATTATGTGTTTACTACCATACATCCCTCCAGTTTTTCAGGGACATTTTAAGAATCTTAAAAACTCGAAATGATCAAAATGGATTACTTTTTAAAAATAATTAATAAATGTTCATGAATTATTTCATTAAAGTTATTGTTTCAAATAAAACTCATAGTTCTTTATTGCTTTAAGTGATTTATAGGACATTCAGTTAATTTTGAAAATGGTCTAAGTCAGTTCAAACTTTAAAAACAACATTTTCGTATGAAATTCACACAAAATTTTATATGCATAATAAATTTCTATTAATCAAGACTAATAAAATTATAAATTAAAATGCCGCATAATGTAAAAATATTTTTTAATTTGTTGAAATGCAATTCATTAAATATCTCGAAACAAGAAATATATGACTTAGACTACTTTCATAATTATGGGCACGATTATTAATTAATTTTTATTATTAATTGTTGTTAATTAATGCTCTACTCTCTCAACGCGACTTTAGGACCCGCACGGTTTTGAGCGCTTCAAAAAGATTATACAATGCATATTTATTTACTACTTTTTTTGGAACTAAGGTTTTTTCGTGAAATAAATAAAAAGCTGTTTTCTAACAAATTAAAATTCGAATTTTCAAATAACAATGTTGTGTAATGGTAGAACACTATAACACACAATGCCCTATCGACACAGGGCTAATGATGTAATGGTTATGCTGACCGATTGCTTTATACTCTATTGGAATTCTGAGATTTATTTTTTTCGCTAACCACTTGTCTTAAAATACGCAGGGCTTCGTTGCCCTGGTAACGTATCAAAAAATCAATTTTGAATTTCTTGAGCTTGTCGAATGAATAAAAAAAAATAGTAAAACAAGGTATCTCGTAAGCCGTACGTAAAGTGTTAACAACAACCGTTAGTTGCTTGATAACAAATTATTCACCGTACGTTATATTCTGTTGAATCTCTGCATCGATAAATTGATGTTCAGTGGTATTCATTTTACGACAATTATTTCTGAGTCATTCCGTGAGGCAGGTTGTTGATCATCTTGCCGTGCAACGCCTAAGTGCTCTAAATGTGCTACGAAGATTGTGACAATAGAAATTTCAGTTTAATATGTGCAACATGTACAAACTGTGATACCGAAGGTGCTTTTAACACTTAGCACTTATAGATTCGTATATTTCTAATTTACGATTTTTGAAAGTGTAAAATTGTATTCAGCAGGAATTGTTCGAAGAAATTCATCCTTTCGGTATACATTCTTCGAACAGTGGTTAAAAATTTGAATAAACGCATTCTCGTTATTTTTATAAAGTAGTAATACAGTCAACATGGATTTAGGAAGAATTATTCGATGAAATTCATTCGTTTGTGTTTACACTCTTCGAACAGTGGTTAAAAATTTGAATAAACGCATTCTTGATATTTTTATAAAGTAGTATAAAACAGTCAACATGGATTTAGGAAGAATTATTCGATGAAATTCATTCTTTTGGGTTTACATTGTTCGAAAAATGGTTAAAAATTTAAATAAACGGGTTCTTGTTTTTTTTCTAAAGTACCATGAAATAATGAGTTTTAGTACCCCGTAAACTTTGTGTTAACGCTAACCAAGCACAAAATTGACATACGCGAATTAACTTTTTATCCGTGAACGTACATGTGCTTGAATGAAGACATTTATTTTATAATTTCTAATGGTAACGTATCGCTGTTATTTTATTAATTATAAAATAAGAGATGCGAATTCCAGCGAGCCACGTTTTCCGTTGCAATCATTTTGGAATACTCAACTATTATCGCATTGTTGATACATTTATATATATTTTGTTAAAAGCTCAAATCAAAAGTCTTTAACATTAAACATCACGACTGGTCAAATTACCTTTTACACAACTTTTTCATTACACAATTATGGAAGTTATAAAATTAGCTTCATAGGAGTCTATTCAATATAGATTTATTCATACAATTATACGTTATAGTAAAACTCCCACAAAATTTAAACAAAATAAAACATGCACCAACCAGTTTTAATGTTCGATACGTTTAGTGTGAAGCATAGTTTAAATTAGGTGTAAAGACCTTTTTAGTATTTTCTCAATTAGGATAAAAAAGACTTTAGTATAATGCTTGCCAAATTTGTCTTATTGTCTACTTAAAAATAGACGTAAATAAGCACAAACTTATATAAGCCACGCGCGCTTATGTATGCATAAGTACTTGATAGAAAAAGATAAAAATTTGTATTGTATAAATTACAATTTATTGTAATAAATATTGTACAAACATGAAAATAGATAAAAAATACAAAAGGTGCACTTGAAAACTCTTGAAAAAAGAGTTGAAAAAAATGTACTGTAATCGTTTTAAAACTCTCTTTGAACTGTGCCATACTTGAATTTCATGGCTTCAGTATCATACATACATGATAATTTCCGTATCTATACTAGTGCGAATTTGTAACGTACATTGCAATTAAATGTTATCAACGAACGGTTCGCGTAGCAATGCTAATTTCGTTTTTGGTACCAATACACAGGAATTGTTATACACTGCTAAATCTTAGGTGTTCATACAGTAGACTTTCGTATAACTTTTCTAAAAGTTGACTTGTTTGTGTTGAGGATGGTTGAACAATCAAGCTACTAAACGTTCTTAAAAATAAAATTTGCAAAAATTATCGTTGGTCGGATTTGCAGACAAACTACCAAAAATTACTTTTCACAACCTTTTCATGTAGACTTATATGGAAAACTTGAGAAATACTTTTCTTTAATGTTTATCTATTTTTCAACAGTTAAAAACGGGAAATAGTCGCAGTTTTTTAATTCACAATTTTTTGGTCTTTAAGCGTAATAAATCTGAAGATGATACGATTACTAATTTTTCAATCTACAGCCAGATAAAAAAGTTTCTTCTAAATTTCTTTCTCGCGATAGAAAATCAATCAATAATTTAGCTTCTCAGAAAAGTTAAAGCGATGCTTTCTAATCGGGAACATATTAATCGGGAACATAAAAATCCGATTTTGATGAAACTTATGGGAGCTTAAAGTTTTTTGGAAAATATTTAACACTTGTTTTTTTTATGGGCAACCATCCACTTTGAAGAGGTGAAAACAGCTCTCAAACTTGCGATATTTTTGAGATATCTCGGAAACCAGAGGTCGAAAAAATTTGAATTTTTTTAAAATTGTGTGTTTTTCAATGGGAAATTCAATGAAGCTATAAGCTCCCATAATTTTCATCAAAATCGGATTTTCGCATCTGAACGTGTTCCCTTGTTAGTAAAGTTATTAAAAGTGTGCGATTATTACTGTGAATCACTATACGTGTATTTCATATTGCATCAAATATGCAACGTATTCTTTTTCAAACAATCTTTTTGAACGCGTTACATAAACGTATACTACTTTACTCTTACCGTTTCTGAACAAAATGGCAGAAGAAACTATGATAACAGTCGTACAAATATTCCGAAACGTGGTATAGTCACTAAATAAATTATGTTGGTCGTAAGTGGCCTATAGACTGCTAAAAACAATTCTGTAAGATTTCTTGGAACAGGCGGAACTTTCTCGCTCATTCAATAATTCCTTTAATACCGCAGGTTCTTTTCACACTGACAAAAAGATCCTCGAGCACTGGACGCTCACTCGACCGTGAATGTGACAGAATAATTAATCGTCCTGCAAATAATTAAATTCTGATCGAAAAGTGACCAATCACGAAACTGCAGACGAAGAAAAAAAAACTCTTAATCACTCTTTTTCTCTTTTTGTTTTTCCTTCTGGAACGTCATAATACTCGAGCGAGTTCTAATGATAGCTATCGCAAGTATAATTTTTGCTAAAACATTTACAGGAAAGAGCGCGTTTTTTTCCATAAGGAATAGTCTACGCGAAAAGCAGCTCTGTGTTAAAAATTCGAAACGCGTGTTGTCTCGCGAAAAGTGCATTGCGATATCTATCGGTGTTTTGAAACTGCTGGTTGCACAATTGCATCGATGAATGGGTTCTTTTCAGAGGAAACAATGTCGCGTAACCGAGCAATAAATCGTTTTTTTTTCATGGCATTTCTGTGGCTAGCTTTCATTGGTTTGAATAGCCTGGCGTTTAACAGAAATATGTCAAACCGATACTTTGGATGAAATGAAAGGATTTATTCTTTGAATGCCACGTTATTCAGTGGTCGGAATGGTCTTATTATTGGTTAGGAAGGTTTGACCACCATGGATTGTAAAAAGAAAGTTACCAATACCATACTTCGTAGGATTCAATGGTCTCCGAAGAATAGAATTATTCATCGCATTTATCGTATCCTCTGCCATGGCTTGATGTATCTTCTAAATATCATTGATAATTGTTAAAGGACCTTAGACCTATAGAAGTACAATCACTGGCATTTACATTAACCCTATAAGGATGAATGTCGTCATATAAGGGCCCGGTCAGGTCAGTATATTCAATCTTTACCCATTAGCAGTCCAAGCAATTTTAATTCCAAAATCGAAATATTAGGTTTGGGAAAAAGAAATCCATTACTTTTACGCGAACTTCAAGACTTCATTTAACATGTTTCGGATTGTCCAATTTTGTGTGACTCTAAGTGGCTGAGTTTATATAAACATGCAGGCTTATCTCTTAGCCGTTTATGGCATCGGTTTCAGTCGTCCCAGAGCTCTTTCAAAGTACGTTTCGTTGGTGCCAAAGTCTCTTTTAAAAGTTTTTCTGCATCGTTCAATATGGAGAGCCAAAAGAAGCATTTGCGGCATGTTATGCTTCATTGCTTTAAAAAAGGCAATAGTTCAAAAGGCACTGCAGATGAGATTTGCACCGTTTACGGGAGTGGTACCACGACTATTAGGACCGTCCGCAATTGGTTTAAAAACTTTAGAGCTGGCAATTTCGAGTTGAAAGATGAAGACCGCAGCGGCCGCCCAGCAACGACGGATACGGACATTATCAAGGCTGTGCTCACTGAAAATCCGCGATATAGTGTGCGTGAGATAGTGGATGCCACTAATATTCCCAAGACAACGGTACATAAGCATTTAATCAAGATGGGATATGCGAATCGATATGAAGTTTGGGTTCCACACCTATTGACGGAGACCAGCATTATGAACCGCGTCTCTACGTGCGATTTGCTTCTCCAGCGACATGAAAGGGATCCTTTCTTAAAGAGGCTTGTCACTGGAGACGATACTTGAATTTTATACCAAAATGTGCATCGAAAACGCACTCGGTCTAAGGAAAATAGACCTTCAACTGTTGCGAAGCCTGGACTTCATCCGAAGAAGGTTTTTTTGTGCATTTGGTGGGACTGGAAAAGTATAGTATACTACGAGCTCCTTCCTCAAGGTGATACGATCAATGCTGACAAATATTGCAATCAACTGGATCAATTGAAAGCCGCCATAGCAGAAAAACGGCCAGAATTGGCGAACCGACGAGGCGTCGTTTTCCATCACGACAATGCAAGACCGTATGTTGCGTTGGCCGTAAAGCAAAAATTATTACAGTTTGATTGGGACGTTCTACCTCATCCTCCGTACTCCCCAGACCTTGCTCCATCCGATTATTACTTGTTCCTCTCTTTAAAAAATTCTCTCCGTGCTAAATCTTTCAAATCCATAAGCGAAATAAAAACGCACCTAGATGAATATTTTGCAAATAAGCTTCAACAATTTTGGAAAGAGGGCATAATGAGGCTTCCTAAGAGATGGAAGAAGGTTATAGAACAGAACGGTTTATATATAACATAATAAATAATAACCTTAAACAACAAATATCGTGTATTCATTTCGCATCACAAAAAGGGAAGAAACTTATGGGACACGCTAATAATTTACATACATGCTGAAAATTTGATCTAAAAACGATTGAAGATAGTGAAAATCGCAGTTCATTGCAACTTTTCAACCATAACTGTAAGAAATCTAGAGATTTTTACACCTTCGATGTTTGTAGCTTGATCCTGCGTCAACTGATTTCGATGAAAGTAGCATGACGCATGTAAGTTACCAGGATCTACCAAAAGTAATGTCTAAATTTTTATTGAAAGCTCAGATAAAAAGTTTAAACGTATTATTTTCTGATTCCTTTTATAATCTCAAACAATTGAAATTTTTATTTAAAAAATTGCCATATATTATCTAGTAGGCTAGTTCTTCTAAAATTTAACTAAAATAGAAGAAAGCAGAAGCATTATCCTGAATATACCAAAATCTATCATAATAGCCTACTATAACCTGAAACTCACAAAACTGTATCATATACAAATAGTAACAAAATGATTATAGAAATTGCAAACGAATAAGTTGTTATTGATATGCAAGTCCAAAGCTATTGTGTACGTTATGTTTTGTTTAATAGATAGAATATAATAGAATAGATAGAAGCACAAATAATGTAAATTGCACAAGATAGTTCCGTTGGTTTCTATCTGCAAACTTGCAAGGCATTTACTTTGACATTTCAGGTTGACGGAGTTACCAACCGTTATCAATATTGTTATTTATTAACAATATAACAACATACATAATACATAATAATATTAACAACATACGCCATCTTATGTAAACTAAAATGATTTGGTAATATGTCGATACATTAACATGTTACTTCGACTAAATAATGAAATTTACACGGCCCCATAAAGGGTAAATAATAGTAAGAGAATTTATAATACCACCTCAGAGGCGACATTGGACCACTAAGGGTTAAAAGTTGCAAAAAACGTAATTTAATTATTGTATCAACATAAAGTTGACATAAATGTGTTATTTTTCCTCATAACTTAAAACCGTAACACGAGATATAGCTTTTTGTAGAAAAGATGTCCAATATTTTCATAAACACTCGTCCGCGAAGGATTAAACCTACCACAGCTGGTCAAACGATCCTTTTCAAAATTTTTATGTTGTCATTATTGAAATTATATAATTGCCTTCATAAATATCGATTCAATGAATATCTTTAATCAATCACATACGTGGGATTCGAAGTTTTCGTAAAATCAAGAGGCGTGAGTGGTGATGAGAGTTAAAAGAGTAATGAAGATACACGGTTTTGATAATTAATACTACAAAATCCGTTCGGTTTTATTCTATGCAATGTTAACTATCTTTCCGTACTACTCTGTATGACTACTCGTATCACGCTTTATACCGTTTCGAACTACATAACATTTTGAACTACACTGTACATCGTTTCCTTGCCGTCTGCCTTTTTATTCCTGGTACATTATTCTTTTTCATTATCTATTTATCTATCTGTCTATCTATCTTCCTATCTACCTTCGTCTTCATCGCTGTACCTGTTTCTGCCTCTATAATATACCTACGGTTCCTCAAGTAGTCGCTGCTCAGCTGCGATTGGGACCATGGTGTCCATTGGTGACTATGGTGTCCCAAATGCCCCTGCTTACAAATCATTGCTACGCCTAATGTCGCCTAACCCAATATACAGGACGAGACAGTTAAAACTGGTCATTTGAATAACTTGGCTGCTATTGGCAATAGGAAAAAATACATCAGGCCAAAATTATTTGGTATCGAGGGACATTCAATGTTACGAGCTTTTTAAAAGTGGAGGTGTCAAGGAGATACGAAGGACATCTCTGTTTATTTTAATGGGACATCATTTTTTTACTTACATTTTGATAGAGTATTTCAAGGCGAATACAATGATCTATTGGAAAGGTCATTCGTGATCTCGGATAAGCCAAATGTCCTACTCATTCTACACGAATAATTACTCAATTCCTCGACGTAACATTTGGAAATCGTTGGATTGGTCGTGCAAGAGAATCATAAATGAGCCGCACGGTCTCCAGATTTAACCTCTGGACTTCTATTTGTGAATAGAAGTTGAATCGAATCAGAACTTGAATTATCAACCCTTTTCACTCGAATAGTAACTCCGAGGCACCACTAAAAATTGCCACACCATCATGTATAATGGTATAATGATTCAACTGCTGTAAATTTAATTTTAATAAAAATTTAATTGTTGTAAGAACGAGTAATAGCAAAAGAACCCATATCCATAAGATAAAATAGATCAGGTAGAATGGAAATATTCTAGGTCAGAAGGAATGTCTTGGTTTTTCAGTTAAAACAACTTCGAGTGCAAAGGGTTAATTCAATTTAAATTGAAGAGGCACCATAGGGACAGTGATTCTCCGCATGTTTATGCAGCACCCAGTGTAATTGCTAATGTTGAACTCAGTCTTGTAAAAGAATTCCCCGCCTGTATTTTATGTGTTATTCGTATTCACATATCGTGCGCCTTCAGCGTTCGTTGCCTGCGGGAAAAGAAACTATGTCTCCCCCTCCCCTTCCCTCCAGTCTCTATCTCTTTCTCTGTCTCTCCTAGTCTTCCATGGAATTTATTCTTTTTTTCTTGCCGATTCTAAATAAAACCGCGTATTTCACAATACCAGCCGTATGTTTATTTACAACGCGGTGTGCCGAGCAGGTAGACTGAAATCCAACATTCGTAATTTTATATTCTCCGAGAATCGCTCCGGCGATCGTTGCTAATTGTCATGCTAATAGAACAGATCGACGGAGGTGAACGTACTTGCTTGACAAGCAGACACAAATCAATGAGTAATTCAGCCTGCAAACATTATAATACAGAGGAATGTCTCGTTTCCTCTGTATTATCATAGCAATCCGTACTAACTGAATGTGATGTCGATACAGTGGAAGGTAATGAAGTTGTCGTATGCAAAATGTCTGATTTTTAACCGTATACAACTGACGACATGTAGGATGCTTCATACCTTTATTTATCAATTGTTTTGAATATACACTATTAGCTAAAATTATCAGTTGATTCCACTTTTGCCGATTTACTGTAACAATAGTTAGAGCTGCTGCCTGTTTCCTTTTTACAGAAGAAAGTTTGTCAGTGCTCGCAGAAACAACGAATTATTCGCATTTTCAATATTAAACTTAGTAATATCGGTTGTAATGACCGGTCTGATACTTTTTAACCCTTTGCGGTCGTATTAAGTAAAAGGTGTCCCAAAATTAACGCAAGGTTTGAATTAAATAGAAAACACAGTATTTAGTCTTCAGATTGTTATTTTTTCATTGAATCATAAAGTACATAGGATAGGGTTATTTATGAAATAACACATCGGGCAAATGGCCTCCACGGCTTTGCTGGCACATACGCAAATTTCTTTTGTCGAAATTTTTCATGACCTTTCTGCATAATTGTGGCTGAATTTCGTTGATGCAGCGTTTAATTTCCTCTTGTAATGCACGGGTGGTTGTGGGCTTGTTGACATAGACCTTTGACTTCAAATAACCCCATAAGAAGAAATCTAATGGTGTTAAATCACACGATCTAGGGAGCCAATTCTGATCATCGAAACGAGAGAATATATGTGGGATCAGGACCCCTCAGATTAAAGAAGCGTTAGGAAATCGGGAAAAGAGCTCGGAGGGAGGGCTCCGTGGGTCAGTGGCTAGTCGATCGGCTACGACCCGAGAGGTCCCGGGTTCGATTCCCGGTGCGGTTCCTCGTCTTTTTTCCTGAGATCCTACATATATGACCAGGAAACATCTCATGCAGTAATTGAACTGTTTCACTGGCTGTATGACATGTGGCACCGTCTTGTTGAAACCACAAATTGGTCACATCAATAGCATCTAATTTCGACAGAAGAACTGTGTTATCATGTCGCGATATCGAGCACCAGTAACAGTTACTGCTTGACCAGCCTCATTTTCAAAAAAGTATGGTCCAATGATACCTCCAGCCCAAAATCCGCACCAAACAGTGACACGTTGTGGGTGCATTTGTTGTTCGACAATCACATGTGGGTTCTCCGAACCCGAAACACGGCAATTTTGGCGATTAACAAAGCCATCAAGGTGAAAATGTGCCTCATTGCTTAGGATGATTTTACTCGAAAAATCAGCATCCACTTGTTGACGTTCAATAATCCATTCCACGAACTCTCTTCGCTGTTCATGGTCATTAGGCTTCAGTTGTTGTGTTAATTGAATTTTGTAAGCATGGAGACACAGATCTTTTGTCAGTATACGCTGTGGAGAGCTTCTTGAAATTTTCAATTCTTGTCCACGACGCCGAATTGAGGTTCCTGGGTTTTCACCAACACTCTCACTCACTGCTTCGATATTGACATTTGAACGGTTTGTTTTTGGACGACCGGTGTGTTTAGCGTTTTCAACTGATCCAGTCTCCCTGAATTTTTCAATTAATCTTTTCACAGTTAACGAGGTTAAAACACTATTTTAACCATATTTTGTATAAAATTTTCAAACTGCGGCCGCCAAACTTTCATTATTTTTTAAATATTGTTCAATAATGAAAATACGTTGTTGTATCGTATAACGTTCCATTTTTACTAATCCTAAACTCTTAGCTGTCAAATTGTTCTTTTTTCAGAGTTGCCAACAATTTATTGCAAAAATGGCGGCAAATTAAAATCTTGCTTTAATTTTGGGACACCCTTTATAAGTATAATATTAAGTATAAGTTTATGAAAGTTATGAAAGAAAAACTAAATTTATTAATTCTTGTTTAAACTTTACATATATGTAACACAATAAATTCTACGTATCTCCGAAGCTTGACGACTTAAGTGGCCCGCATTAATATTCAGACATCGTAATACTAGAAAAGTTTTTATTTGTTTAATTTGTACACTTTTCGTGTTGTTCAATGTTAAACAAAATAATGCTGAATTTTGACATCGCAAAACTATTCGGATACTTCGCAAATTATAATTAATCATCTCGTCTATTAAATTGTCATGATACTACTTCGAATTTCTATCTATAACTCTGTGAATAAATTCTATACGAGGAATATTATCACTTAAAGAAATAGAGGAAAAGGATTTTTTGTAGTTTGTAATTCACAATTCATAATTCAAAAAGATCTATTGTTATTTTTTATTTTACAATTATCAAAGTTAGAAAATTACCTTCATAGGAATCGATTAGATAGACATTCTAATGCAAGCATATATTGTGACAAAATCCACATAAAATTCAAATGACTTGAATCTTGTCATTTTTATAAGACAATGTATTTCGCCATTTTTTAATGCTCGGTAGGTTTAGTGTTGAAAAACGTTGCTGTTTGTAGAATGAACGATAGTATAAATTTAGTTATAAAAAGGGAAACATCTATTTGTAAACCATTTATGACAAAAGTATTTTCATGGCTAGTGGATTAAACAAATTCCTTTATTAACCCTTTGTACTCGGCATCTTTTCGGACGTTGCTTGTCAGCAACTTGACGTCACTTTCACGCGAGCATGTGCAACCAGGAATTGTTATATTACGTAGTATAATTTTGGAATCAAATAAAGTATTGCAACGATGTTTGATTTATATGAATTTGTAGACATTGGGGAACATATATTTAAAAGAAGACAATATTTATTTGTTATAATTTACTACAATATTGAAGCAAATATTGAAGCAATTCCCAATATGCATTGCAGGCTGATTTGTGCAAGTTTTATAATAATAAATTGTTTGACATCTTCCACACGGTACTTTCCTTTCAGAACGAACAATACAAGCCCATTTTCTTCCCGATTAATTTTTATGTTTTTCAATTTTTTACGTTGACACGTTTATGTATAAACGTCTGTTCGGAACTCATACTTATACGCTTATATTATGAGGCTCGCTCGTGTTTGGTCGTTTTGCTATTGTTATAATGAAAAATGGATAAATATTTGTTTCTAATTGTAAATTACAAAATTACAAAATAATAGTTACCTAGAGAATATTACTGTTCCAATTTCCTGACTTATTAGTGCAGGAATTTATCTGTAACGCTTGACACTTCAATCCGAAACGAGTTCAGGTTTGAAAATCTCTCCCGTTGGTTCTGAATTTGATTATTTGTAGTCTGAAATGTCACCACGCGGTGCAAGGTATACTTGCACATCAACCTTTCTTCTATAAATCATCCTTACCGCTCTTTTCAAGCGGACTAGAGAAGCGCCTGAACCGTCGTGAATGCACTTCTCAGAGTCTCTTAAAAGTGGTTAATATTTTGTCACACATCTTGGTAATTCTACAATATTTTGATTTGTTTTCTTATGCCATTTCAATGGAACACACCAGGAAAACGTAGATCCCTACAGAACTTTTGTAAAAGTTGCGGTGGGATAAGTTAATTCTCAATAATTATAAATAAACTTTAATGTCCCCTTAGAGGGGTCTCAACGGAGTGCAAAGGGTTAAAGTACATTTTATGTACTAAAAAATGTCAACCTGTTGTCAACCTAATCATAGGCAGCGTATACCGGTCACTGTTGCATGTTACGATTAGTAGAGTTGGTGTTAACTTCGTAACAAGTTTCGAATGGAACAAATTGTTCCATGAGCTGGTTCTACAGCAAAATAGAACTTTGACGTTTTATTTTCTGCTGTCTTGGACGGAGAACCGGTTTTTGCTCGGAATCAACGGTTCTGCTAGTTTGCTTGTACAGTTTTGGCACTTCGTTCGAAAACCAATTCAACAGGTTTCGTTTTCCATTGCTCCAAGGTATGCAGCCAACAACTGATATAACGCCCATAAACGCACACCGCGTTGCCAACAGGACGATTATGTTAACATGTTAACGACGTGAACTGACAACACATCTGTTATGCAATATACCAATGACCTCAATACCCTCCTTCGCCAACAAACCGAAATAATCTTTAGTTTATCAATCGCCGACGATATTTCGTTCGAACAGCAATGCACGGTCTTGATAAATACTGTTAAGGAGAATCAATTTTCACTCCCATTTAATTTAAAGTTCGCGCCCATAAATCAGAGCGCCATGTTTAAAACATTTATAAATCGAGTACATGTTATTTATATCGATTTATACTTTTGTTATTCTTCATTTCTTAGCCATTAATAAAAGACGTGTTAAATTCACGCTCCAGATTCAGATTTATTAATTAGCCTCCCGAGCTACTCCGTTTCTACAAATACAGTGCAGGTAACCTCCTATAACACGGTAGATAGATTCCGTAGGTGAAACCGTGTTATATGAAACCCAGACCCAGTACAAAACGGGTGGTTACGTTCAAAAAACTTGTTAACCCTTTGGACTCCAAGCAATTTTAATTCCTAATTCGACATATTTTTTTGTCGTAGAATAATTCCATTGTACGTGGTTAATTTTCTTTCGTGCATATCGAATTTGTTGCTATTAATCGTACGTGCCACACTTCAATTTTTACTAGCTTCTTAAATACAAACATTGTAATGTAAAAATTATTTTGAATAATATTCTGCCAATTTTTAATGTCCCCTCAGAGGAGCCGTTGGAACGTTAACGGTTAAAAACAAACTTTTTTTTTTAATTCTACATAAGCAACTTAATTTTAATTAAAAATATAAATTTATGTACAACACACGCGAAAAAAACAAAGCATAAAAGTCTGATTTCAATTTAGCACAATTTTAATTTAATAAATTTCTTCCTCCTCACTGCTCGGTATAATCAACCAAGAACGTTTTTTGGATGGAATAATATCGCCTTTACTTTCAGTACTTTCTTCTTCATTTAGAGTTCTTGCATCTTCTATCCTCATCAAAAAAATTTGTAAGTTTGCTTTGCTTACTGGTTCATGCAATTTTGTAAATAGCTTCGTATATTGTACAGTTATCGATTCACGTGTAATCGATAAAGCTATAAAATGAAAGTACAATAGAACCTCGACATCCGAACTAGAAAGGACAACATAAATGTTCGAATATTGGAATAGACGTTCGGTTATATGATGCTACATTTAATTTTTATCGAGTTATTTATAATACATTTAGGTCGCTTTTAAATGTGCCCATAATTATGAAAGTGGTCTAAGTCATATATTTCTTGTTTCGAGATATTTAATGAATTGCATTTGAATAAATTAAAAAATATTTTTACATTATGCGATATTTTAATTTATAATTTTATTAGTCTTGATTAATGGAAATTTATTATGAATATGAAATTTTGTGTGAATTTCATACGAAAATGTTGTTTTTAAAATTTTAACTGACAGACCATTTTCAAAATTAACTGAATGTCCTATAAATGACTTAAAGCAATAAAGAACTATGAGTTTTATTTGAAACTGTAACTTTAATGAAATAATTCATGAACATTTATTAATTATTTTTAAAAAGTAAACCATTTTTATCATTTCGAGTTTTTAAGATTCTTAAATGTTCCCGAAAAACTGGAGGGATGTATGGTAGTAAACACATAATATCTTTATGGTTTTCTTCCGTTACTGGGCTAGTGGTGGTGTATAATGGAAGTAATTTAATATTTCCGTATATTTTTGGTCTTCCTCTTTTAGGTGAAAGATCCAAAACGTGGAATTTAGAATCATCTGAAGAAGTTTTATAAAACATTTTATAAGGTTCATTTGTCAAGAATCTCATCCATTGAATTTGCAGCCAAAAGATAGATTCGCCCGCGGTATTTTTTACTCTTCTAGTGATTTCGTTGAAATGAAATCCGGCTGCGACATTCGTTTTATCGAAAATGTATTTCTTCTTCTACACTTTTCTATCAATTCATAATAATGCTCAGGGTTGTATAAGTAATTTGCTTTTTTTATTTTCATTTCTATCAACCCAATATCACGGTCATTCGGTAGAAAGGAATGACCCGATACCAAAAATTCAAGTTATGTTTATATAATTTCTTTAAATTTTTTACTTAGACCACTTTCATAATTAACACTAAATGAATTCCATATAATGTTGAAATTACAACCACTATCTAATAGTTCATTTTTGACGATATCGTAAAAATTACATTGAATAAATTTCGTTTAAACTAATATGGTGTGAAATAACTGATAAACTCATTTTTTTTAATTTTGACTTAGACCACTTTCATAATTATGGGCACAAATAGAGATATTGGGGGGACTGGAAGGTAATATCGATATTCGTTTGTCATTTATCAGCTCATTGTGTATTTCAAAGTACACAAAAGAAAAAATGTAAAAAAACGTTATTACTTTCCGATTCCCCTAATATTTATATCTAAAGAATGTTGAAGTCTTAAAGACTTCAAATATCGTAGGTTCGGGTACTCGAGGCTCTATTATGCAATTAACAAATTGGACATCTAAATTGAGTACATAAAAGTAACATTAAAGTGAAACACCTGTTTTTGCAAACTACTTTGTACAATAGACTAAGTGCATCGTATAAAATCCTGGTGAACAAACGGTAAACTGTTCCACTTTCGTGCATCTTTATTGTCAAGTCAAGACCCGTGATTTGTATGCATGAATTTCTGGAGCGTATTATTATTCATAAGAGAACCCCTCAGAAATAGGGCAAATGCGAGTAATATAGTGCATCATAAAATCTTGATAAACAAGTAACGAACCTTCAACGCAATTGCATATCTTCCTATCTCAGAAGTAACAAATAATCGTCCTAACAATTGAGCATCGATCGAACATTGTTCAACGATCGAACAATGTTTTTAATTTACATAGTGTGCAAGAGTTTCTGAATCGCGAATGAAAGAATTAAATAACATAAGTGACATTGTATTGTTTTCCTATGATGATGCATCATGCATCGTTAAATATGTCTGTTTTTGGACTGTTTAAACATACCTGGTGTACAGTTAAATTAGTTTGTTCTTAGTAAGTTTCCTAATTTCTAAATCGAACTTTTTTAATTAGGACCGGTTGGTTATTATCTTAAGATGGATAACATGTGTATAGATAACGATAATGCAGGATTCATATTTTGTTGTAATAACTACAAGAATTAAATAGGCACATGGAGACTATGTTATTTTAAACCCATTATTCGTGTGCCTGATTTAGATGACAACAAGAAATTTAAAAAAAGAAAGAAGAATGAAATATAATCTTTAAGAATCTGCATATAAGAAATAATAAAAGGCAAGTAACGTCTGATACATCTTACCAATCCATCTTAGTACTAATTAGATCTATTATTATTATTAATAAAATTGTTATTATAATTATTATTACTGTCATTGTTAATGTTATATTGTAGGCCATCGTCATTTCGCGACCACCGTTTTTGTCATTGTTAACCGATGTCGTTTCGTCGCAGATTGAATTTTCGCAAAGGAAATGTTGCTTCAAATGTCCTCAGGAATCCCTCATTTCCCGCTGTTACGATACTTTTGGTAATATACATGTATACTGGGTATCCCAGGGTTTAAGGATCAAATTTTGTCAGTATATTCTATGGCATTAAATAAGAAAAACATGTTGTGTAAACATAGGTCACACAGAGTTTTATTAAAAGATTATAACAAAATTATGGAACTCAAGTTCTCTTGGCCACCAAGATCGCCCCATATTACGTCACTCGACTTTTATCTGTGGGAAACTTTAAAAGATAAAGTCTATCAAACACGAATAAATTCGCGTAATAAGTTAATAAAAAAAATTAATAATGCATTTAATGAAATGGAATAGAAGAGAAATCAAATTCGCACAGTTATAAATTCGATCTTTGATCGCTGTCAATCATGTATTATCAAGAACGGTAGACATTTTGAAATGAAGCATTAATTAACTCTGGAAATGTGGATGTCAAATAGTAAATACATTCATCTATTCGAGCCAGTGCTCGCAGTAATAGCAAATCAATTACTATTCCTATTACTTGATACTTGATTACTATTACCTATATTTCTTGAATTTCGTAATTTTTTTGTAACTTTTTAATAAAGCTCCACACGACCTATGTTTATACAATAATTTTTTCTTAATTCCTGGGACACCCTGCGTATTGTAGAAGTTGGCCGAGTAAACGTCAAGATTGATAAACAGGTAATAGAAGGATAGTTTATTAAAAATGGAAAATGTGTACAATGGACTTCACTATTTACCACTATTACTATTTATACTATATTTATACAATATTCATTATTTGCTACTATCACTATTTACCCTATTAATGGTAACGGAGTCGCCAAGGTTGTAAGGGTGGCGATAAGGGTGCCCGAGGATGCCCCATGATAGGTTTTGTCCGACCTTGACCCCTTGCAACCTTCCTCGAATTTGCCAAATTCGGGATTTCAAACTCTGCGATTCCTACTACATCTGATAACTATAAAATAACAGACCGCCAATCGCTCGCCATCGATACTGACCCTTGACGAACCGCGATGGTTTGTCTCTTTTCACGTTTTACCACACGATTTTATTTTCACTGAAACTATTCAGTATAGTAACAGTATAATAAGAGTAACAACGACAAGAATTTTTTCCTAACGCACACTTTGCAAGCTCTTTTTTACTACACAAAAAAATTCTTACCACTGAACTGTTCTCGTTATCAACGGCCGCAGAATACGTTTATACAAACAAATAAAAGGAAATTAAAACAAACGAATCTTGTAAAATTTTCAGCTCCGGAAAAGAACCCTCAGATTTTTGGGAAATTCTCCCGTTGTGTTGTGGCAATAAAATAAATAATAAATACATAATAATAAATAATAATAATATAATAAATATTATAATTGTTGAAATAACATTCTCCTGCAAGGAGTTCTTATTTACAAAATTTAATCTCCATGGGATAATCAATTCCCGGAACTTGGGTTTCCGGAACGAGAGTTGTTTATTTATATAAGCAAAGTGGCATGGCGATTATACCCTATGACTGCGGCACGAGGAACGTCAGTCGCTCATGAGAGTCGACTTAATAAAGCTATACCTTCCTTATACGAGAACATATTCAGATGCGAAAATCCGATTTTGATGAAACTTATAGGAGCTTATAGTTCTTTGAAAAATATTTGACACGTGTTTTTTTAATCGGCAACCATCAACTTTGAAGGGGTGAAAACAGCCCTCAAACTTGGGGTATTTTTGAGATATCTCCGAAACCAGAGGTAAAAATATTTGAACTTTTTTTGAATTGTGTTTTTCAATGGGAAATGTAGTCGCGCAAGAAAATTTTAACAAAAGTTTTTTGTTTACACAATAAAGCTATAAGCTCCCATAACGTTCATCAAAATCGGATTTTCGCATCTGAATATGTTCCCTTGTTAGTTAAGTAATGAAGTATTTCTATAAAAAGAAATCAAGAGTGAATAATCACTTCCCCATAACCAAAATATATCCAACAATAATAAATAATAAACTAAATAACAATATAATAAATATTATAATAAATAATAAATAAAATGATTAGTCAATTTTTATGGTCAATAAGTGTATCGTGAAAAATTACACGTAACAATGAAGAAACTTACACATGTTCAGCTTACAGTATTAAATTTCAAAGTTGGAAGAAAAGTTGTTTATTGTGGAGTACAATTACGCCTATTGTTTGAATCAATTGTGATCGAAAGAAAAACAGTAAAAAAGCTGCCAGTAATAACGGAACAATTGTCTCTGTGGGACATTCGCCTATTATGGCAAGCAGAGATAACAACCGTGGACTTTGATTACTTTCGAAATCATCGTCGCGCATCAATCTGCTACAGCGTGCGATCGCAGGCATTATCGGATGCAATTTACAATTATTCCGTAACATCGACGTAATTTCGCTCCGCAGAAACAGTGCCTGAGTGTAATGGACCGAGTGGCAATTACAGCCAACATAATTTCTCGAGGCTCTAATTGTCGTACTGTGCCGCCGCGGTTGCCTGCGCGTTCGAAATTTCTTTCTTGTCGTAACTGCTACACTTTCCGGCAACGAAGTTACGAAGCGTCGTTTACAACACGCTGTATATGTCGTCGAGATCTGACAGCTTGATCAATATTTCAAATCTTCGTATCGATATTAACCGGCGTCGTAACTAATCCGGAAATACCCCGAACTATAGAGTAAAAGAAATTACGAAAGCCGAAGAACGAGGAATTCTCCTTGCCAAAGTTGCCGTGCAAAACCTGCAAAACCGAGAACAGATGTATTAGGTTGTTCCAAAACTTCCTATCGTTTATGTTTATCACTAAACCTACCGAGTATTAAAATTGACTAACGTACATTATCTTGTAAAAATGACGAGATATAATTTATTTAAAATTCCTACGATTTTAATTACAATATACAGACGTTGTGGAAAGTATTCGTACAGCGACCAATTTCAAATAAAACTATGTGCGTAAACTTCAGTTATAAATTTTAAGCGAAAAAAATGATTAATAAGTATTCTTGGGTATTTGTAGAAAAGATTATCTTGGGTATTTATATGAAAAATATATAAATCCAATTAACAGTAGTGAAAAGAATTTGAGAAATCAATGAACAAGATTCAATTTTCACTTTATCTTAAATATCTTTTGTCGTAAATACATATACTTTAAAGTAAATTATTAACCCTTTGACTGCGGCGTGATCTCGAGTTTTCAACAGGGACAGCGCGTTATTCCAGTCCAGTGATTAGTGACAACCAAATGACTAATGATTAGTAAAAAATAATAATTGCACTTTTTATATATTTTAAGTAGCTTTGTAAGCTATTTTAATTTTCTTGACTGAATTTGCAGATTCCTTCAATGATAATAAGGAACAAATTCATTGTAACACAATAACGACAAACAATCCCAACATAATAAACGAATAAAGACAAAAAGATAATAGAAACAATTTAATAATAATTTAACAATATAACAATACAGTTGTTGCAGTACAAAAATGCAGAGGACGTATATACAAGCCTTTCGTATATATTGATTTCCAATTTTTAGTTTTCATATAACTGAACTGTGGATTTTATGTATTTATGGTAAAAATGGATAACTTGTTGGAATGAAACGACACCACGGCGTCTTAGTTTCAGTGGTTAGTTAGTTGTATGAAGCGGTTTTTCCCAAGAACAAAAGGGCCCAGGCCGATGCATAAAGTGAAGAACCGTAGTGTCCGTTGGTCAGTCCCTTAACACTAAAGCTACCGAGCAGTAAAATTGGCTAGTATGTATTATCTTGTAATAGTGACAAAAATTAATTTATATGGATTTTGTGCAATTTTGATTGCAGTGTATATTGGAATAAAAGAAATCTATCGAATAGATTTTTGTGAAAACAATTTTATAACTTCAGTAATTGTAAAATAGAAAATCTGAAAAGGGTCAATTGACCCCATATGGTAGTTTTAGTGTTATGGGGAGAATTCCTCTTTTGCCAAAATAAATAAATTTGTTTTACATGATCTTCTGGCTTAACTTCGTAAGATTGTCTCTGCAAAATTTGAAGCACGGGAATAGATATATATTTAGCGGCAAATGATCGAGCGGTCGAGCGTTTTTCTCGAAACAACTTTCTCGCAGCTGGTTGACATGATTAACAAAAAAAAGGTATTGCACCGATCTGCGTTGAAATTTTAACTGCACGTTAAGAAAGAGTTCTTTTATCGTTTGACCTACAGGCAAGTCGACAGGTTGTATGCTTTCTTTTTTATTTATTAAAAGTCGGAACATTTTTTTTGAAGATTGTAGATGAAACGATAATTACAAGTATGAAGAATAAAACCTCGTTAGAATTTCTTATTTCATTCAGTAATGATACTGGAAAAATTTACACAATACTTTGAAAGTATAATAAAAGCATATATTTAAATTTCAAACTAATTAATGTTATAGTTTTGTAAAAAAAAAAATGCTAAAGTAACGACATATTCTACCTGAAGAAAAGCAATTACCCCTTTAAAATATGCCGAATACATGCAAAAGCTTCTGCACAATATTTAACAGTATTCTGTTAACACTGAACTTACAGAGCACAAAAATTGGCCACTGCATACAGTCTTATAAAAATGAGAAGACATATAAAAAACTGATACTGTATGTGCGATACAAGATCTTTTAGATCCTTACAATCCTGTAGAGAATCTAAAAGAAGGAATAACTAGTATTGCGATGTGCAGCATTAATCAGAGATCACGTTAAGTCAGTTATGATAACAATTTAAATGCATTGTCTAAAATATGTATCGCGTAATGAAAAAGCGTTCGAGCATGTTACTCGATAAAGGTATTATCCTAAAATATCAGAATTGCATGCAGTATGCATCGAGTAATACCGAGCGCCGTTTCCATGCAATAAACGACACTAATTGGATCTACCTATACTTTATTACGCCATAGTTTAATCGATTCGTTATTTCAAAGTATATAACGGTTTTTAATTGACGCGGCTTTCCGTTTCACGTATTCGAGATTTTTTATTTCTGTCTGAATCTCGTCGTATTCTATCCGTCGTCACCGCGGTTTTGTCGTGATTGGTCGAGCGTGGTTGTATATGGTTAAAAGTAATAGCCATTCC
>CM052099.1:3741340-3811376 GCA_028453745.1 Agapostemon virescens
TTTATCAAGTGACTCGAACGCTTCGCAGAATTTCTGAAACTTCTTTAGTGTATTCACTACAGATGTCTGTCTAAACTAGAATGAAACGAGCCACGTACAATGGAATTATTCTCGGACAAAAAATGTCTCGAGTTAGGAATTAACCAGTTAAGTGTGTTTGACGACTATATTCGTCATGGAGATGTGGCAGAATTTTGTGTCATGACGGTTATATCCGTCATGCGTAAAATTTTGTTACAATTTGATATTTAAATTGTAATTCTGGCGAAAACCAAATTATATTCGTAAATTTTAATATGTTTAAAATGTTTAGAGGTCTAAAGTCGAAATGAAACAAACAACTGAAAATTATAAATAATTTGACATAGATTCATGGATCTCTGTACGCTGTGGTTAGAACTCTTGATTTTCGCGACACACATAGATGCGCACTTTAAAAAGAGATCGCCACAGTTAACTGGTTAAAATTGCTTGGAGTGCAAAGGATTAACCGTAAGATGAATGCGATATTTACCTTGCGAAAAATATCCAGAAAAAACCATGGGAACCACCATAACGTCCTACACTGTTACGTCGAAGCGTACACAGATCATCTTCGGGAATCATAAGCATAACGAAAAAATAAATCTGTAGAACTATGCTAGGAGTCAAATGAGAACGCAAAAGGGAGTGGACCAGGACATCGGGTACGGGAGAAAGGTGATAAATGGATCGGCGTAAAAATCTAGAAGACAAGAACTGACTCTCGACGAGTCCCCCACCATGAACGAGGGCAGAACGACGTTTTGTCCATTCACCGTACTCGCTCGTGGGCCCAATGTCACCGATTATTCGTTTAACGGGACCTACGCGTCCACCGTGGTGGTGAACGATGGTTCTGCGGGAGCCAATCATCGGTTAGGGGTTCCAAGCCACGGTCAGTTGATGAGCACGCCGTTCTGCGCGAACATTGGTTCCGCTTTTTCATTATTGATTCGTCAGCCGAGTCGATCAACGCGCTCTGATCCCTCTTTATTTTCTCGTTCGTTCGATGTGCTTCTTTTCTCTGTGACAATTCGAAACGGCGAAACGGTGCCAGGATCGAACCGGGTGCGAGGTGTCGCTGGATTTCACGCGATTGCGCGCAACACCGATCATTGGACCCTAGGTTCACAGACACGTCCGACGCGGATTACTCGTGGATCGTTTCTTTTTTTCCGTGTTTTTCGTTTCGTTGTATTACGAGCATAGCCGAAGGACGTCGAGCGAAGACACTCCGGAGAGAGAGTCTGTTCCGCCGCACACGTACGGCCTAGCCGCGTGACGCAAGGATCTTTACAGTGAACACGTGTTGTATCCTAACTCGGACCACGAGTCCTGCAGCCACGTGGTCCTAACAATCGCAGGAAGACACAGCTACGTATGTACCTTGTACCGGCGATTAACCTGTATCGCAAATACAGCGACAAAGTAACGAGAGAAAGAACGATCGGCACAAACGATTTGAATGACAAACGTGTCGGAAGACGAGCTGCGCCGACAGAGAGCTGTCCGATGTTTTTGCGAGCCAACCGAGTCGCAGCTAATCGAACGGTGTTTGCTTTTCTCATTTTCTCGAACCAGTATGCCGAGATAAGAAGCGTGCTTCTGCATGATTCCCAACGGTAATACATATAGTGGCTAAGAGAGGCAACGGTGGATTCGCAGGTACAGTGGCTACAGCGTTCGGATTTCTGTTATCATAGAACCAAGAGAATTTGCGAGAGAATCCCTGATCCGACAGGAATCGGGCCGAATCAGGGTTTCGACGGAAGGACGATCGCTATAAAACTGAATACCGGCGAAACGGTGGGGGAGAGTAGAACAAAAACGTCCAAGCACGCAGGAGAAGAAGAGCAGTTTAAGGAGAAGACGAGTCTCGGTCGAGTGTTCTGCAGTTAAGCAGCAGCAGAAGGCCCCAGTGGATTTTGCATATTTATCATTCGCCGAAAGAAGGATCCGTCGGTGACGAGTGTGTCTCGCGGTAATTTATTTAAGCGACGTGCCGCTGTAACGCAGGTTTCGTTAGCCAATCCGTGCGAGCCGTTTCCGCGAAAAAAATTCCGTTTCTTCTGACGAAAGTGGACCCATCGCAACGGTTCAAAACGGGTTCCGTAGTTTCGAACGTAAGTTACACATCGAATCGAATCGGACCACATCGATGCTAAACCTACCGACCGTTAACACTAGAACCACCAAACCAGTCATTTTGACTGATCCCCGGTTGTTTCTTCCGCAATTACTCAAGTTATAAAACGGTTTTCATTAGTAATTTCCTGATGTACTTCTTAAACCTCTTAGGCACGATGCGCCACTATGGTGGCTTCCGCGGATGTCATCTTATATTACGATGCGCCATTATAGTGGCTTGAGCACACTCAATTCTGTTATTAATTATTACAGTAAATTATTAATGTTAAAATATATGCATCATATCTTTTAAAAAAATTACAATTTAGTTATGAAAAACCTCATTCCAAAATTATTAAAGTTAAAGTATATGCGTCATATCTTTAACCAGTTAACTGTGGCGATCTCTTTTCAAAGAGCGCATTTATGTGTGTCGCGAAAATCAAGAGTTCTAACCACAGCGTACAGAGATCCATGAATCTATGTCAAATTATTTATAATTTTCATTTGTTTGTTTCATTTCGACTTTAGACCTCTAAACATTTTAAACATATTAAAATTTACGAATATAATTTAGTTTTCGCCAGAATTATAATTTAAATATTAAATTGTAACAAAATTTTACGCATGACGGATATAATCGTCATGACACAAAATTCTGCCACATCTCCATGACGGATATAGTCGTCAAACACACTTAACTGGTTAACAGGTTGAATGTCACGCGAATTTTGCATGCTTCGAACAAGTTTCATTTGTTTCATTTATAGAAATGAGCAGCGTTATTGAACAAAATTGTTAGTTACTAAAAACGAAAGTTTTCACCTCGTACTATAATCTGGTTAATTTTGGCAGTACTGCGTTAATGTTCAATGTTGTTAATTTATTGATAACCGCTCTTAAACGATGTAATGGTGCCGGTCACCGGTGACCCCCGTGGCATTCAACATGTTAAGAAAACTTATAATTTAGTTATCAAAAACTTCATTCCAGTGTGCTCTGCCGTACAGAGAAACTACCCCGCACAAAATTGAACCGTGCCTAAGAGGTTAATGAACCACATGTGAAATTGAAGGAAGTTTGAATAGATGCAGTGTTGTTATTATCACAAAGCAATGTATATCGTTGGATTCATTGTTCGGTAGTTCTAGTGTTAAAATTTACTCCACGTGTGTGTGCATGTTGTCTCATAAAAATACCACGATTTAATCGATTTGGATTATTTGCGATTTTCATTGCAAAGTATAATTGAACGAAGAGATCTGTCGAATCGATTCCTGTGAAGGCAAGTTTGTAACTTGAATAATTGCAAAATAAAAATTATTTAAAGGGTCATTCGAGCCGCTGCGATAGGTTTGTTGTTAAATCGAACACCACAGCGGATCGAACGACGATATTTTTATATATGAGCCGTTTATTTTGAAAGTGGCGTAAGTCCATTTATGCTTGAATCGAGATATTGAAGGGTTTGCGCTAGATTAAATTTAAAAATATGGGTAACAGATAATGTTTTTGGGTTTCTAAATGTGTCAAATTTATCATTCCAATTAGCATAATTAACATTATTTAAGAAATAATACGTTTTTAATGGCTATGATTGGACTTACGCCACTTTCAAAATCAATGAAATGACGTTTTCAATTCTTAAGAAAGCACAATAGGAAAAGTAAATTTCCCTTGAAATAAAAATAAATGTATACACTTTTATGTTGTAAAATCCAGAAATTATTCAATTCTTATTCTTTATTAAATAATTTTTACATTAAAATGAATATAAATATGACATATTTTTAACCAATTTACTCTTTCACCGTCAATATTTTTTAGCCGTTTAAAATTCGCGTTTCGTAGATATATAGTTGAAACGAACTTCTCCCGTTTCATTTCATTTAGAATGAACTTATTCTTTCGACACTTTTTTATGGCTTCGTAAAATTCCTGAGGGACAAACAATAAATTGTTTTTCCTTAACGCCATTTCTACAACTCCGAAATCTCTATGATTAGGTAGAAATGAATGCCCTGACAGCAGGCACTTATGGTCAATGATATTTACATTATTTTCTGTAGATTGGACAATTTTTAACCATGCCACAGCTATTTTAAGTTGGGATCTCATACAATATTATTGCATAACATTTTCCATATTCGTTTGAAACTCTTACAATAGGGCTTACGTCACTTTCAAAATGAACTTTTTCATCACTTCATTAACCAGCAAATTTTCGTGTTACAAAATCTTAATGATTTTAAATATATTAGCAACAAGTTGCATCAGAATGAAAAGATCATGTAAAAATGTAACTATTATGGTTGCTGATTAGATTTTTTTTTTTAAATGGACGTACGCCACTTTCAAAATAAACGGCTCATATCTTTATGTTACAAGTATTGAAGTTACAAAATTATCCTGATCGTAATCTCTTCAATAAATTAAATCTTGTTTTGTTTTTATAAGGCAGTATATACTAGCCGATTTTAGTGCTTGACAGGTTTTTAGCGTTAACACCAGAACAACCAAACGCTAACAGTGACTAATTTGTGTTAACATTTTCAAAATAACATGACTTCGTTTATCAAAACATTGCACGACTATCTTTCTCGTCTCGATAAGTAAACGTATCGAATAAGTGTTTACAGAACATCTTTACAATTTCACTGATAGTAAAATAAAGAATCTAGAATCTGTCTGTCCGTCTGTTGAACCTGTTTGTTTTGACAGGTTCGATTATCGTAGTTTTAACCCTTTGCACTCCAAGAAATTTTAATTCCAAGATCGCTACATTCTTTGTTCTGCAATAATTTCTTTGTACATAGTTTATTTTCTTTCGTGGATATCAAATTTGTTACTATTCATTTACATTAACAAATTACGTGCAACACTTTAATTTTTAACGATTTATTAAATGCAAATATGGTCGTGTAATAGCTGTTTTGAATAATAGTATGGCAATTTTTATTGTCGCCTCAGAGGAGCCGTTGGAGTGTTAAGGGTTAAGTCACCGATGTCCATCTATTTTTACTATTTCAAGAGCTTGATGGATTTTTTGAAAAACTATTCGATTTGTTCGTGATTTGTTCAGAGTATCTGGAAATTACTATTAAAGTAGTGTATGGTCCAGCTAGTAGAGCGTTAGATGTTGCATCAGACAGTTTTCTTTCTGTCCTAATCGAATGAAATACTTTTTTCGAGAGGAGCGAATGAAATATCGTTTTTCGTTATTTAACCCTCCCAATGCTGTGCCGAAGTCTAATTTGACCCAGCGTATCAACATCGTCATTTAATTACACAGATTCTAACGACTTAATTGAATGAGTAGTTGTTAACACGTTGAATGCTATGTCAGTCCCTGGGGACTGACCGTATCAAATTTACAAATTAATATGTTATAAATAATTCATATAATATTAAGAAATATTCGCACTATTTCAATAGATTCGATTAACACAGAAAAGCACAAATGGGCTTAGCGATTCTTTTGCTTATGCGCAGTTGCATTATTTCTGTATAAAGGTAAATAAAATGTGACGCGAAAGCTAAGCAAAATGGCTCCGCATTCAACGTTTTAAATGAGGATTAACAAATAGAAGTTAAACCTTTGGAAACGAGGATTCTTTAATGTCGCAAGAATATTTTCCTTATAAAATTAGATTACATATCAAAGTCTTAAATAATAAAAAGAATAAATAATACACATATATATATACTATTTCCTTGTTGTATGGATAAGAAAATTCTGAATTAACAACTTCAGAAATTTACACTACAACTATCGAACCAGTCAAAATGACTGGTTGATGATTTTTTCGTTTACAATTACTGAAGTTATAAAAACATTTTCACCAAAAAGTTTCGAATAAATTTTTTCATTGCGATAAAAAGTGTACGTGACCTGAATGGCTGCAATTTTGTCATTATTAGAAAGCAATTTTGATCGATCTGATTTATTACTCGGTAGTTCTAGTGTTAAGAATATTATCCTGATGTCGGTCACATGTCGACGTTCGTCCTCAAAGAGTTAGCATATTGGTGACCGATGACGAGTTAACTCGTCTTTTGATGCCCAAACGTTGTTGACCGATAACGAGTTAACTCGTCATTGCACTTGCATTATCTATTTCAATTTATGAAACCGATATTTTAATTTCATTTCATTCAGTATAAATAAAATTTATTGGAGTTTATTTAGAATGTTTTACTTTACTTCCATAATCAATTACAAAATAATAGCCGGTGACATGGCATAGTTTCCGTGTAAAATTTCCGGTCAGCAAAGTGTTAACACATTGAACGCCGGCGACATGAGTAGCTACAGAAAATGTATAAAACCTTACACAGTTTCGTAAAATAGTATATTTTGATTGAATATTCGTCATATACAATTAAAAAGAAACAAAATCGTTCAAGCTTTCGGATTCAATTCAAGTGATAGACTTACAAAACCCGCATTATCGCGGTGCCGGCGCTCAATATGTTAATATATCTTCGAAAGATACCGCCAAAAATACACACACTAAAAAATTGGTAAATCGACCAGCAAATAGTCATAAACATTATCGATTACTAAATAGTACAAATTATCTATCTGCCGAGGGTTAATTCTTTTGTCTTTCCCGAAATAAAAACGAAATTGCGATTTAAATGATCGAACAAAGATTGACATTTATCGATAATCAGTGTACATGAAATTGTGAATTTAATCTTTCAAAATTCAAGTTTGTCACTGACTATGGGAACTGCCAACATATCATAAATCTGTTACGTTGCATTTAACAACAAAATAAAAAAGAACTTGGTGTGTCAAACACGAATGGATTTATTATACGTAAAACCAAATCACAGACTTCCAGGCTAAATAAAATCTGTGATTATTAATTAACTCTCTATTGGCCGAATTTTTTTCTTAAATATAAAAAAAAATGTATGCCACGGAAAATCAACAATTACAAATCAGATTAAAAAGAATTTACCAGTTTAAACAATTCTATTATAATTTGTAACTTTGTAACTTCACAGGAAATTATTGAAAAGTAAAATCACAACAAAAAAACGACAAAATAACATTCTACTCACTTCCGAGTCATGTATAGAATGAATTTGATTTTCAAAATGGTGAATTTGATTTATAGAAATGTAAATTTAATATATGAAATGCAGAATTTGGCTTGCAAAAACGTGAATAAGCAGAGAGTTAATTTGTAAAGTAAAATGATAAATATAAACAACAAATGAATTAATTCGAAATACGCAAAACAGGTTCGATAAATACGAATGTTAGTGTTGTCTCAAAATGTTCCCTACGATATTCACGATGGTGTGACGTCCATAATCTCAACGCTTTCTTAAAAATAGTCAAATTAAATTGACGCACTTCGTTGTTTAAACTTGTAGTAAAAAGTACAATATTCATAGAATTCATGACTGTTTCACCTGAGTTCTAATTAGAACTGTTATTGTTATTGTTTACATTCCGAGACCATCGCTAGCTTTATTACGCTAGAAACACTACAAAACTTGAATCCTTTCCGTAACAATGTGAACTCTCTATTGGCCGAATTTTTTTCTTACATATAAAAAAATGTATGCAACAGAAAATCAACAATTACAAACCTATATATGCAGATTAAAAAGAATTTGCCAGTTTAAACAATTCTATTATAATTTGTAACTTTGTAACTTTGCAGTAACAACGGCTTACGATGTATGCATAAAAGCTTAAGCGTGAAATTCCATAAAATAATTTGCACTTGGCGTTAAACATACATGTACATTGCATTTTTGGAACCCCTGTGTTGGATCACAATGCAGTACATATATATTGGTATAGTCAACTGTACCGCTTATAATTTCACTGTCAAATAGTTTTAAAAAATGGGTCACAGAAGTGTAGAGTTCCTTCGGGGTCTTCAGGGCAATCTCTTTTCCAAGGGCGATGACAACTATTATTCGTCTGAGATACTGTTTGCTAAACAATATTTTGTGGTCCATATTTTTCCTCATCCGATGATGATTCGGTACTGAATTCATCATTTTCATTCTTAATTCATTCGTCTATAATATTTATGCGTGGTCGACTAAATACTACTGGATAATATTCATCCGACTCAGAATCTAATAAAGAATCTTCGGATCTATTACCGCTAATGCGTCTAATTTTAATTCCTCTATTACTTTCATGTGGTTACGTATCCATATTTTGAGTATATGATATTTAACTCGGAAAATAGAAGAAAGCACAAGCATTATCCTAAATATGTATATCGAAATCTATCATAATGGCCTACTGAGGAACCTAGTGAAAGTAATTTACATACATGCTGAAAATTTGATCTAAAAACGATTAAAAATAGTGAAAATCGCAGTTCATTGCAACTTTTCAACCATAACTGTAAGAAATCTAGAGATTTTTACACCTTCGATGTTTGTAGCTTGATCCTACGTCAACTGATTTCGATGAAAGTAGCATAACGCATGTAAGTTACCAAGATCTACCAAAAGTAATGTTTAAATTTTTATTGAAAGCTCAGATAAAAAAGTTTAAACGTATTATTTTCTTATTCCTTTTATAATCCCAAACAATTGAAATTTTTATTTAAAAAGTTGCCATATATTATCTAGTAGGCTAGTTCTTCTAAAATTTAACTAAAATAGAAGAAAGCAGAAGCATCATCCTGAATATACCAGAATCTATCATAATAGCCTACTGTAACCTGAAAGTCACAAAGCTGTATCATATACAAATAGTAACAAAATGATTATAGAAATTGCAAACGAATAAGTTGTTATTGACATGCAAACCCAAAGCTTTTATGTATGTTCTGTTTTGTTTAATAGATAGAATATAATAGAATAGATAGAAGCATAAATAATGTAAATTGCACAAGATGGTTCCATTGGTTTCCATCTGCAGACAACTTGCAAGGCATTTACTTTGATATTTCAGGTTGACGGTGTTGCCAACCGTTATCAATATTGTTATATGTTACTTCACAGACATTATATAATTAACATGTAACTTGAAAGTTACACAGCCCCATAGAGGTTTAAAGTAAACAGGAATACATCCGAAGTATATTTCTTCTCTTAAAAATTTTTAAGAATTCGATCATGTGTAACAGTGCTATAAACTCATTAAACGTCGGTGTTGTATCGTTTTTGACATAAGTACAGAAAATTCAGCGTGTGGTTAGAGAGAATTTCGTGCGCGGGTTTCTCGAAGCAGATTTACAAAGAATTGTTGTTTCTCTTTGAGAAATGTTAATTTATCGGAGTACGGTAACAATACGATTACTACATTCGACGTGTTTATTTGATTCTGTTTTATGCAATCGCAAACGTAACAAACGTATCGAATTCACGGTCCGTCACATAACTGTCATTGAAAATAATCGATTAGGTAATTTGACTTCTTCGACAATCGGTAGTCGGTACTCACAGTTGTATCTACCTGTGCCCTATACTATTGAGTAAATGTCACGTGCACTTCAATTGCGTTTTTAAACTGTTTACAATACTCTCGCGTTGATTAGAACAATCTACGACGACAGTGTAGTTATGTAAAATTTGAAATGCCTAGTGATTAACCCTTTGCACTCGAAACTGTTTTAACTAGAAAACATTTCTTCTGACCTAGAATATTTTCATTCTACATTAATTATTTCACCTTATGTATATGGATTTTTTTCACTTTTACTCGTCTTTACAACCGTTCAATTTGTATCTATCTGTTAGATGTAAAGATAGCGATGTTAAAATTGTTTAAAATAACCGTGTGCCAATTTTTCATGGCGCCTCAGAGTTTCCACTCGAGTGCAAAGGGTTAATAAGAACAATTATCGTTTATCACTGAGTGTATTCGTTTTCATTGTTGCAGGTGTTCTTGAATCAGCGGGAAAAAGATGAGGTAGAAATCTTAGTCGGCGCCAAAACCCATGGCGCGACACCATTGGTGATGGCCTGTCGAAACGGGCATTACGACGTTGCTGTATACCTCATCGAAAAATGTGGAGCGAACATCGAGCAGTCCGGGTCAGGTAATGTTCATCGACAGTTAGTCATTGCTGCGAATTGCGAAATTCAAAACTTTATGCCAACTTGCACAATCGCACGAAAGGAACATCATCGTTTACATATCTCGTTCTCTCGTACGTTGCGTACGACGCTCTCAATTTTATTGAGAGATTAGTTAGTCACCGCTGCCAAATCTTAACCATTTTTTCCGAGAATACACGATTACACGAATCGTTGCCATTCTCATTGCATGCTCTTTTCAATTTTATTCTGAGAATTTATTTTTGTTAGCCTACAAAATCGTAGAACTCGCAGAAATTCAAAACGTACTTGGAAGAATTAACTCTTAGCACTCCAATGGCTCCTCTGGAGCGGCACTGAAAATTGTCAGACTATTATTCAAAACAATTTGTATGTTATAAATGTTTGTAATTAAGAAGTTAGTAAAAATTGAAGTACTGCCGTACGATTAACAGTAACTTTGATATGCACGAAAGGAAATGAACCACGTGCAATGGAATTATTCTAGGACAGAAAGATGTCTTGAGTTAAAATTATGAGTTAGGAATTAAAATTGCTTCGAGTGCAAAGAGTTAAAAAAGAAATTCCTTTCCGTTCGTATCCGTTTATAAACAGAAAAGTATAAGTAATTTGAAATTTTATCAATTGACTCGAACGCTTCGCAGAATTTCTGAAACTTCTTTAGTTTGTTCACTACAGATATCTGTCTAAACTATTTGATATAATAGCTAACGAGTAATTTCACATTATTACTTGACAATTTTCTTCACGTAATATCAAGTTGAAGATTGAACCTTATATCATACATTTCCGCAGAACAGCGATTTTTACATGATAGGTAACGTGAAATTACTCGTTGGATATTAGCTTTAGGGCTAATAATGGTCAATACTTTTTTACTTACAATTCGATACTCTCCCATATTTTGATATCAAAAATATAGTATTCTGTTTAAAAAAACAATGTTGATCTTCGAATCTCCGAAACGCCTCTACCTATAAAAATAATTAATGTACTGTATAGTGTATCTTCTTAAACCATGTAACTTTTGTATATAACATTCTTTTGTGCAACGCATATTTTGGAAGTTATAACGGTGCACACGTTGCGTGGACCACCCTGTATATAAGGGTGAGTCACCAAATGTTTGCACCTCAAATATCTTTGTTGTTTCTAAAGATACGTAAAATATGGTAAGGACAAAGTTGAATGGTACAATGGGGTTGATACGATACTATAAAAAATTTTGTTTTTATGTCATTTTTTTAGAGATATCAAGGTCACCATGACTTTTTTTTAATGGAACCACCATTTTTTAAACACCTATAATGATAGTCCTTTTCATTAGGAATTCAGTGACTATATTATTCCAAGGTCATTCAAGGTCAAGGACAGAAAAAACGTATAAAACTAAAATATGGAAGCAGAATAGGTGTATTTTACAAATGTTCGAAATGATGGCCGTCTACGTCGATACATTGATGTAAACGAGCTCTGAAGGAACCCTGAACTCCGATAAATACATCCGAGGTAGTATTTTTATAGTATTGTTTGTTTGAATGATTTTGAAGCAATCCCCATTGATAAAAGTTAATTCTATATTGAAAATTATTCCCGTGCAATTCTTGATGGAGCAATATGTGGAACGGATGAAATTTATGTCGGGCCAGAATTCGTATTATGCTACTTTGACTTATGCCTGCTTCCCGGGAAATTTGTCTCGTACTCACGTGAGGATTGACAGCTATAGCTGCTAAAATATTAATTTCATTGTCTTCATTGGTCATGGGATTCTTCCGTTTGTACTGTCTTGCATGTACACCTCCAGTACTTCCAAACAACTTGTATGTATTAATGAAAGTCTGTCTAGAAGGAGTGTTTCGCTCGGGGTACCTTTCATTCATAAAGTAATCGAGCCTGCACTGCATTTTGTCTACATTCACAGTAAATCGTGATCATATCACACTTTTCAGTCATTGAATAAGACAACGGAATCGCGTTTGGAAACATACTGATAATAAATAAGAATGCTGAATAAGAGTAACATTGAAGGACCTTAGTATGTTTACTTTGACTACGACCATAGTATGTTTACTATTTACTACAAGTCTCAACCGTGACAATCGTATTCTGCTTTCATATTTTAAATCTTATACGTTTTTTCTGTCCTTGACCTTGAATGACCTTGGAATAATATAGTTATTGAATTCCTAATGAAAGGGACTATCATTGTAAGTGTTTAAAAAATGATGGTTCCATTTAAAAAAAGCAAGGTGACCTTGATATCTCTAAAAAAGTGACATAAAAACAAAATTTTTGTATAGCACCGTGTCAGCCCCATTGTACCATTCAACTTTGTCCTTACCATATTTTACGTATCTTTAGAAACAACAAAGATATTTGAGGTGCAAACGTTTGATGACTCACCCTGTATATATAAACGATTCAAACGTTTTGTGAATAATATACAATGCAATAATTAGTTTTCATTTGATTTGTTTTGTTAGCGAGACACAAATATCGGTTTGAGTTTCTTTATCCTAAAGGATACGTTTTAATTCTGTGGTTGAAGAGAGAATATAATCCTGAATAAAAATCTTTCAGGATATATGGGGTGGAATACTAATAGTTACAAAGATATTCTCTATAAATGATTTTTAATGCAAGTATTACTCGAAATGTTTTCCTTCGCGCGGTTCAGTCAGTAAATCCTCAGTAATATGAACGTCGTTCATATTTCGTAATTAACTCTGTTTTTTAGAAACAGAAAAATTGCTTTTTTTTGCAGAAAAAAAGCAATCAATAGTTATTCCGACAAAAAGCTTCGATAAATAATAACAGTTAAACAACAAGAACGTAAAATCCATGTTGATGGATGATGACAATGTCCTTGTTCGATTGTCATCTTAGCAGTTGAATAACGCTTCTGAGGCGTCACTAAAAATTGTCATACTACTGTTTAACACTAGAACTACCGAGTAATAAATCCGACCGATGTATATTGCTTTGTAATAATGACAAAATTGCATCCATTCAAGTCTCCTAAAATTTTTATCGTAATGAAGAAATTCATTCGAAACTTTCTGGCGAAAATGTTTTTATAACTTCCGTAATTGTAAACGAAAAAATCAGGAACCAATCATTTTGACTAGTTCGGTAGTTCTAGTGTTAAACAACTTTGAATCCGCTAGATTTGCAGTCAAGAAATCGATAAAAATTTTAATGTACCTAATTTATATACATAACTTTTCTCCATTTCCCTGCAAGTTTGACCTTGAATGACCTTGAGTCATAGGTCGTTGAATTCGTTTTAAAATGCACTATTTAATGGTGGATAAAAAAACGTATCATTCCATTTGAAAAAAGAAAGTTGACCTTCACCTCATCTTGGAGTGTCCACCAGGAAAAATAAAAGTTCCCCCACATGGTGTCCCCCTCGGTATTGAACAACTTTCGTTTGAAATATTTTTGCGTATGATCAAATTTTCGGAGATATTCTACTGTAACGCTTTATAATTTCCACCCTGTATTGTGTTTTAAAAAAACACACTCGTGTTTAGTAGATTTTATTCGAAGAGTTCCGAAGTGTCTTCAAAGAATACATGTTTTCTTTGTTAGCGCGAGAACTTAACACTAAATCCAGTCAAAATGACTGGTCCCTACTTATTACTTTCGCAATTACTGAAATTATAAAAATGTTTTCATTAGTAATTTTTCAATTTACTTTTCTAATGAACCATATGTTACAATAAAAATTGAATGAAGTTTGAATAGATTCAGTCTTGGTATTATCATAAAGCTATGTACATTGTTGGATTTATTGTTCGGTAGTTCTAGTGTTAAAGGAACTTGAAGAACTTTTACATACTCATATAAAACTGTCCAAATATTTTAAATAAGATTGAGATCTGGGGATCGTATTGGACACTTGACCTTTAAGTTTTCCTTTGTCTCGAACAAATTGGATTTAACAAATCGCACAAAATTAGCATTAGTCTTAGGGTTAGCAATAAAGTTTGCAACTATCAAGATCAAACCGAAACTTCGCAAAATCCATATTATACTGCGTATACTGGTGAAGCGTTGAGAATTCGGAATTCATTCAGTTGTTAATCCATAACCTGTAGTTGCTTGTATTGGTATCTTAAATCTATCGATAAGAGTAATTTGTTTGTTCTTTATAACAGTGATCTTCAGCGGCGACACGATAGGAGGCGCGAGTCCCCTATGGTGTGCATCAGCTGCTGGCCATTATGCCCTTGTCAAGTTGTTGGTAAAGAAAGGGGCCCAGATAAACGCGGCCACATTAACAAGATCCACGCCTCTCCGAGCAGCATGCTTCGACGGCTATTTCGACATCGTCAAACTTCTGGTAAATCATGGTGCCAGTACGTATGCGTTCCATAAAAATCTAAACATGCGGAAATGTCCTCCTACACCATTACATAAATGTATTAGGGGTACCGGAAAGTAATGTCGTTTCTGCGCATGTCGATATTCGTTGGTCATTTATCAGCTCACTGTGTACTTCAAAGTACACGCGAAAAAAAAATATTAAAAAACGTCATTACGTTCCGGTCCCCATAATACATGGCTTCGTTTATGGACAGAATGAAATGTCAAAAAGCAAATTCACAAAAAAATTCAACTGAGAAATACGTCTATAGTATTAATGTGCGTAATGCTTAAATTCTTACAAGGGAACATATTCAGATGATTCAGAAAAAATCAAATTTTTAATATATTGTTTAAACAAAAAACTTTTGTTAAAATTTTCTTGCACGACTACATTTCCCATTGAAAAACACACAATTTAAAAAAAAATTCAAATTTTTTCGACCTTTGGTATTCGAGATATCTCAAAAAATATGGTTTTGACCCCCAACTTTGAAGGCTGTTTTCACCCCTTCAAAGTGGATGGTTGGCGATAAAAAAAAACGCGTGTGAAATATGTTTCAAAGGACTATAAGCTCCCATGAGTTTCATCAATATCGGATTTTCGCATCTCGATATGTTTCCGTGTTAGTCAAAATGACCGGTTCCTGATTTTTTCATTTACAATTATTGAAATTATAAAAACACTTTCACCAGAAAGTTTCGAATGAATTTCTTCATTGAAGCAGACATTACAATAAAAATTTAACGAGATCTGAATGGATGCAATTTTGTCATTATTATAAAGCAATATACATCGGTCGGATATATTACTCGGTAGTTCTAGTGTTAAAATCTCTATTGCAATTAATAAATAAATAACTGTCGAACCGTTGTACTATCTTGGAAGTATGCTTAACTCGCGTGGTAATAATTTTCAACTAAATGTTCAACAATTGTTCCAAAAAATAAGATACACCACGAGCGTTACAATATTAAAAACCAGGCAAAGATATAATAACAGCTGTATATCAACAAAATGACGTTAATCTCGGATGTTATTACATACGTCTTCCTGTTAAAAAGAAATACACTAAATGCAACCCCGCGTTTCAGCAACTGCAATGTAACATCGATCAAGCAGAATTTAACGATTCGCGAACGGAAATTAGAGCGAAATTCGTCGCGTGATTCGTAGTCTATCTCGGTCCATTCATAGTTAACGTCTACAGTCACCAGCATGATACAAAGAAGGCTAACTATGCCTAGCATAAAAGGTGAAGAACATTCTGGGTATGATTTCCGACCACAATCGTAGCAATCTTGATAGACGTTCTACATACATAGAGCAACGGTCTATTCTTACCATTCCGTAAATAGAAGAAAAAAAAACCAATCAACTGCAAACGTGCCTTCTGATTGCAGACATCGAGATCGAGAATCTTCATGGTCACACGTGCCTCATGATTGCCTGCTACAGAGGCCACACTAATATCGTCAGATACCTGCTTGCCCTCAAAGCGGACGTCAATCGGAAAACCGTAAAGGGTAACACGGCGCTTCACGATGCTGCTGAGAGTGGATCGCTGGAGATCGTGAAGATGTTGATCAAGTATGGGGCCAAAATGGATGCGGATTACGTGGGGATGTCACCGCTCCTCTCGGCGGCTGTAACAGGTTATAGCAATAGTGAAATTACAATTACATCGGTTCTCTTTGTAATCGATTTCTGAATGAAAATACATTGAAGATCGGTTAGATTTGCAAGAACCGTTTGGCTTCAAGCTTTATTTCAATATTGCGTAGATACTTATGCCCATTATTATCAAGGTGATCTAAGTCATATATTTCTTGTTTCGAGATATTTAATGAATTGCATTTGAACAAATTAAAAAATATTTTTACATTATGCGACATTTTAATTTATAATTTTATTAGTCTTGATTAATGGAAATTTATTATGAATATGAAATTTTGTGTGAATTTCATACAAAAATGTTGTTTTTAATGTTTGAACTGACTTGGACCATTTTCAAAATTAACTGAATGTCCTATAAATGACTTAAAGCAATAAAGAACTATGAGTTTTATTTGAAACAATAACTTTAATGAAATAATTCATGAACATTTATTAATTATTTTTAAAAAGTAATCTATTTTTATCATTTCGAGTTTTTAAGATTCTTAAAATGTTCGTGAAAAACTGGAGGGATGTATGGTAGTAAACACATAATATCTTTATGTTTTTCTTCCGTTACCTGGCTAGTGGTGGTGTATAATGGAAGTAATTTAATATTTCCGTATATTTTTGGTCTTCCTCTTTTAGGTGAAAGATCCAAAGCGTGGAATTTAGAATCATCTAAAGAAGTTTTATAGAACATTTTATAAGATTCTAGTGATTTCGTTGAATTAAAATAAAATTAAAATAAAAAAGAAAAATTTTACCGCTATCTGTTGACATAGTGGTAAAATATATAAATTATTTGCCGCCAAAAATTAGTTCCGAAGAGTCCAACTGAGTTATATCGTTAGATAAACCGCAATGAATTGTCATTTCTGTTATTATTTGATTGTCATTTATCGGCTTATTATGTAGTTCATAAACGCGTCACAGAGAGCCACGCGCCATTTTCAAGTTATGTTTATATAATTTCTTTAAATGTTTAACTTGGAACACTTTCATAATTAACACTAAATGAATTCCATATAATGTTGAAATTACAACCACTATCTAATGGTTCATTTTTTACGATATCGTAAACATTACATTGAATAAATTTAGTTTAAAATAATGTGGTGTGAAATAACTGATAACTTATTTTTTTTTAAATTTTGACTTGGACCACTTCCATAATTATGGGCACACTTAATAAACACAAGTAGCCTTCTTATGTTATCTACACTGTAGAAAATCTATACATGACAGGCAGGGAAAACCACTTTTATGCATACAGAGGATATTATTATTACTTGTTTTTACAACAGTTAAATATGCGTCAATATCTTAGGTACAAACGTAGCAATGTAAAATTTCTTTTAAACAATAGTGTAGCAATTTTTACTGGTGCTTCAGAGTCACCATTCGAGTGTTCAGGGTTATTAAAAATTACGAAAATGTATGAAATAAAGTATCCTAACTTCGTTCAGCTGAAATATATTCTAAATTCCGTTAGTATTTCGGTAGCAATGACTATTCGAAAGTTGTCAATATTTCGAATAAAAATACATACACGTTTTTCTTCAGAGGCAGTTCAATTCTCATGGGACAATTGTTTCTACAGGACATAAGCACATCGTCGAATACTTCATCAAAATGCCTCATCTGGTAAACCGGAAGGAACGTATCGATGCGCTGGAACTTTTGGGTGCCACCTACATGGACAAAAAGAAGGACATGGTAGGCGCTTTGGAACTTTGGACAAGAGCGATGGACGAAAGGTTTGTAACATTTTTTGGGTTTAGGTCCGATCGATGTCATCGTTGCAATCGTTATGATCTCTGAACACTTTGCTTACCAGATACTCACCAAAGTCCTTAATAAAATGGAAATTAAACTATATTAAAATAAAACAACCCTTTGCACTCCAAGCAATTTTAATTCCTAACTCGAGACATTTTTCTATCCTAGAATAATTTCATTGCACGTGGTTCATTTCAAATTTGTTACTGTTAATCGTACGGCAACACTTAAATTTTTACTAACTTCTAAATTATAAATATTTGTAATGCACAAATTGTTTTGAATAATAGTCTGACAAATTTTAGTGTCACTTCAGAGGAGCCATTGGAGTGCTAAGGGTTAACATTGAAACCAGTGAACCAGTCATGATAACTGATTTAAGATTCTTTCATTCAAAGATTATTGTTAAGTCGCGACAGCGCCTTAAGAATATTTTTAATTAACGAAGAGGTTTATGGCACGGGCTCCGCGTTCCGCTATTTTTGAGGACTCATTCAGCTGAATGCCAGATGTGTCAGCTAGTATTTACCAAATTTCGAACGTACATTTATTAGGGTGGTCCTCGGTGGACACGTGCGCGGCCGAGACGCCGACTTTTGCACTCAATAACAATTGAGGTGCCATAAACCTCCAGATGTGCAACACCGGACATTTGCGAGCGCGCAACCATCCTCGGGACGGTACCTGGGACGTATCGTCTTGGAGAAAATTCGATGCTAGACTCACCCCACCAGTGCAGGGTGGGCGGCAAATTAAGAAACCAATCATGGTTTACATAGATCTTTGTACGTGCTCATTGGTGGTGGATGTTTCCACCCCATCAATGAGCACTAGTATAAATACTTGTGCATTGCGATGCTCGCGCTGCTGTTTTTACGCTCACGCGATAAGCGCTGTTTGACTTCTACCTCGCGTTACGACGCTGGTTTGCTATACTTTACGAATCATTTTACTAAGTTTAAAGGCAACATTGTAACATAGTGTAACGGGTCTAGTCAGGACTGTACATATTAACATTAAAATTCACAAGTGCAACTACAATTCGTGTACCGGTCATTCTGGTTACCGCCATCTTTTTCATTTCTCACATCACCTTACAAGTGCGGTGAGACGGACGTTAGACTACGGCTCGCTATCGCTGCCGAGACCTGTCACACGACGCCGAACAATTATTGAAATTGTAAAGATGCTTTTCTGGGAATTTATTAAATAAAATTATTAATTGAATTACAGACTAATACAAATTTCATATAACCAGAATAAATGCAGTTTTTTCACTTTTATAAAGCAATACAATTCAATGAGTAATTCCAAGATAATTTTATGAAAATTGCAATTAAAATATTACAAATTCAATTTTTGAATTGTACAGACCCAATCCGTGGAGGGTTAAACATTTTCTCTTAAATAATAATTTCGGAGCTAACTTCTTGATTTGTAATTGTAATTGCTATACCGATTGAAAAATTGATTTAACATTAGATTTACGGACTAAGCCAATTTGACTCATTACAAAATTTGATTACTATATAGATATATTGTATAGTCGCAAAAGTAATGAGAGATTTCCATCAAGTTTTTATTAAATGTTTCTTTTATGCAACATGAATTTTATTCAAGTATATATTGGCCATTATTGTCTATGACCTTTTGCCATTTTTGGAGTAGAGCCATAATCATATCGGAATAGAACTTCTGTGGTTTATCGGCTAAAAACTTGGCCAAGTGATTTCACAGTACTTTTTTGAATCCAACTTTTTACCATCAAGGTAGTTTTGCAGAGATCGAAACAAACGATAATCTCTCAATTTTTGCTGAGTTATCAAACTTGTGTGTGGTCTGGCGTTGTCATGATAGAACACAACACCTTTTCTGGTAATGAATTCTGGTGTATTTTTTTTTAATCGACTGCTGTAATCTGGTTAATTGTTGACAGTAGAGACTAGAATCAATCGTTTAAACCAGGCGGTAGCAGTTCATGATGGACAATTCTCTTCCAATCCCACCAAACATACAGCATCACCTTTCTTTGCGTCAATCCTGGTTTTGCCATCGTTTATGATGATTCACTGTTCATCACCGATTCACCATTGTTCACTATCTTTTTTGCACATTGTTGTCGTATGTGAACCATTTTTCATTTCCCGTTATCAATTTAAAAAAAATGGTTCGATTTCATTACGTTTGAGCAATGATTCGCAGATGGAAACTCGATCAACCAAATTGTTCTCTCTTAAATCGCGAGGCACCCAAACATCGAGCTTCTTCTTGTATCCAGCTTTCTGCAAATGATCCAAAGCGGTTGAATAGCGAATGTTTAGTTCCCTAGCAATCTCATGACTGCTTATATGCCGATCTTGCTCAACCATTTGCATTATTTCCTCGACTTTTTCATTGATTGGTCGACCAGAGCAAGTTGCATCTTTAATATCGAAATTTGCAGAACCGAAGCGAGCAAACCACCTACATACTGTTGCATTTAATAAAGAATCTGACCGTAAACACTACAAATTTTTTCCTGGGATTGTGCAACGGTTTTGCCTTTTTCATAGTAAAATTACAAAACATAGCGAATTTTTCAGAAATTTCACTAATTTTCACACTAATATTACTATTGACACGATCGACGAAATAAAAAACTGTCTCCATGAAAATTATAGACTAAAATGGTGGTGCCCGATATATGGACAGTTTATTTTGAAAGTGGTGTAAGTCCTTTTTAAAAAGAAATGAGATATGACGTAATTTATGCTTAATTTAGTGTAAACTTTTTGATTATAACTAATTAGTATTTAATATCTTAAAAAATGCCTATGCTTTGTTCAGTTTATAATTGACCAGTAAAAGAAATTGCGTAACCATTGATTATGAAAGTGGTGTAAGTCCAATTTCCATAGATAGAAAAAATGGCATTACGAAAAAAGAATTTCCTGTACACACCACAGGATTATTATGACGTTATAAACCAATGTAGACAACATAATAAATTTATTTTACACGAAATAAAACGAGGGGATTTCGTTTCAACAAAAAATCTACAAAACGCAATTAAAAAACAGATAAGAAGAAACACTAATGGAGAAAAAGTAAATTGATTGCAAATATGTTGGATGAGATTTTGCAAAAGTGCACCGTATACTATTTTATATAAAACATCAATGGAGGACACAGAATTTAAGACTCTAAATTTATCACCTACATGTCGGGGAAGACCGCCAAAATTTGAAAAAATCACCCTGGCGCCTTTGTATCACAGTGCCAGGCCTATTACATACGAAAAATATAAGGAATGCAGCAGCTATTACCTTATATACCTCCTGCGCATCATGAATATTTCAAAATACAAATAACTAATAATACCAATATGTTGTGTTAAGTTTAACAATATATAAATATAATTAACGTTCAAAATAAAAAATACCAATTCTATTTTATTTCTTGTTATTATCTATAAACAAAATTGGATTAATATGAAATATATTTTAAGTGATATTTGTTATTTCAAAATTGAAATTAAATGATATTTACTATTGACTAATTATGAAAGTGGTGTAAGTCCATTTGCAGCCTGGAAATATATATTATTTTAGTTAAATTCGCCTAAAAGAAATTTATATAATCAAATTACATATTGATAAATTAGTACAAACATTCCCAGACTTCACATAATTAACCTATATTTTTTAATTGTCAGATCTACTAACATTTAATTTTCTCGAGACAGAAGAAAATGAACTTGCACCACTTTCAAAATAAACGGTCCATATGACACCAAACAACATCTAGTGACAAAAATCTCTCTATACTTTTCCGACTATCCAATACATGTAAAAGTTAAATATTATTCCTTAAAAACATATGTTGGTTTTTATAAATGAAATATATGTAAATGTTGAATTCTCTCCCCTGCAGACGGTATACCTATTTTTACGTTTATGAGCCAATTTGACTCATAAAATGATTTAACAGTTAATTGCAAAACACATGAAATTTATAGCTTACCACTCATGTAAATATTTCAAGAAAAGATTTTATTTTCCAATTGGCTGAAGAAATAAGTAGTAAATATAGAAAAGATGTCTAGAACATATCCATTCCATTGACAAAAATTCACATTACTGACGCACGGAAGAATTGTCAAGTTCAAGAATAATGTAATAGAAATAGATGTAAGAATCTTTGTGCTAAATGTAATCGAAATATTTGCGGAAACTGTATTTCAAAAACAGAGTTTATATGTAAAAAATGTTTCCAATGAATTTTTTAATAATAAATCTTTCATTTAAATTGATTTGGAACTATTTTCTTTGAAAATTTTCTTCAATTTTCTTGTACGAGTCAAATGGTCTCACTTCAGTAAAAATAGGTATATAATCAACATCCGTAAATATAGTGTTAAAAAATTTTAGCTGAGAATCATAGATTTTCACAGGCATAAATAAAATAGACACCTGTAGGTGCATTAAGAAAGTTTTCATTGATCCGACAATGTAGATAGCGTGTCCCTTCACCGATCGTTTTGATTATCAATTATTAAAGCGTGGTTGCATTTTATTTTTCAGATACCATCCGGATTTTCCGCCGATGCCGAAACAAACAACGACTCAACCTCCGGTACGGGCTTACAACTTCGCGCGAGAGATCTCTAAACCTGAATTGATAAGCGAGCTGAATGATCCAGATGAACTACGGATGCAAGCGCTTGTAATTCGCGAACGAATATTAGGGCGTGCCCATCCTGACACTCATTATTGCATTCGCTACAGAGGAGCGGTTTATGCCGATAGTGGACAGTTTAACCGTTGTATTGAACTCTGGAATTACGCCTTAGACGTGCAGCAAAGGGTATTAGAGCCGTTGGATCCCGTGACTCAGACATTGTTTAGCGACTTCAACGATCTTTTCAATTTCTTGTTACGCCGACAGAGTAACACGGACCGTAAAATTGCTCCACTGGTTTCAAGAGAAGAGATTCTTAGAGTGTTCAGGAAAGCTGTAAGTCTCTGTTACAAACATGTGCAGCAGAGTTCGGTAATAAATTCAGTTGGAGAGTCAATTCATAGGCCATCTACCATCTTCAAGTTTATAACTGACCCGAACATTTCGAACATTCTAGAAACTATAATTGGAAATAGTATCTAATTTAAAGTAGTTGCTTTTATATTCCTTTATATTCCTAAATTAGGTATTAGCCCCTTGCCCTACAACGAGTCAGACTCATGATCAAGATTTCGAATTGAATCTTCCAAATATGTATTTCCTTAATTTTCTTTAACACTTTGACTGCCATGTCACCCATATATGGATGACAGGATTATTAGTCCATGTTTAAAAATAAATTTGTACGTTAATGTATTCGTTGCGTACAATTTAGTTGATATCTGAAGAATACAAGAAGGTTGACAAAAAATTATATGTCATATATTTAAAGTTTTCAATCGCAGCTTCATTAAATAAATTAATTCGATTTTATGAAATTTTTTAGGTGGTACATTTGGCAGTTAACGTGTTAAACGGAAATAACATTTTATTTAATTGTTGATCGTATACGGCCATTGGAGAATAGCTAGACACGCAGCATCTACAAATTTGTCTTTTCTTTTTGTCTTTCTGCGTAGGACAAAGAAAATCTAGTCACTGTTATTGTAAAATAAATCGTAGGCCAAGGGATTAGTTCCTTACTGCCATGATACTCTCATTGAATTGTCAGATTTAAAATTCTGTATGTTATCTCCTACTGAGTTTGCTGTCTCTGTTTGTAGTTATCCACTCATGTATATTTTATAGGAAGCTGTAGCGCACATACATGAAATGTCTCATTGTTACGCAGGTCATGGAAGTGGAACTAGGAAAAAGAATGTTGGACAAAGGTTGCAAGATCAACTTTAATTTTAGTAAATGTCTCGTGCTCGCTTTACATCTGGCGTGTTTATCGACGCATGATCTTCCTGAAGAGGGTACTGACGAATATATCGCTCTGCACAAAGCTATCTATAAATTAGTTCGAATAAAATTTGTAAGTGTACTTTAATTTTCTATTATTGCAGCACTAATATTTAATACACACGGTGTTCTAACTAAAACAGACCATACTATATTTATTAGTTACGATGTTACATATTTATTTACGTATAATAGTATCGCCTTCTCAATAACTCTCGATTACAATATTTTTTAGTTATTTGAAAATTCAATTTTTTATTTGAACTCTGTGTCGTCGGATTCTGAGTCCATCATTTTAACCCAATGTATTAAAATAGTTATTCAATTATTCAGTTTTTAACGAATTAATTGAACAAATAGCTGCTGCACTAAAAACAATAAAACGATTAACGTATGTATGTACAAGATGTATTTTCAAAAACATGTTTTATAAAATTGGTAAATAATATGATTATAAGAATGGTCCCCCATTCTAGGAATAACGTTTAAATGAAAATTTTTAATTATTTGGTAAAGACAATTACATGGACTATTTCAAATGAATAAACTGCGGACTATTATGACAAATGAAAATTGTTTCCATCAATTTCAAGAAACGAAAGTTTCATAAAAATTAATATTTTCTATTATCAATGTTAACAGGTTGTAAATTTTCAGCTTTATGTTTGACTTATATATTTTTGTCATAAATTCATAATATCCCCTGTCCATAGTAGGGTGATTGTAGTTCGAAATACATTTTACTTATCCTAATAGTAAGTTTGCTTTGATTTGTAAGCCTCATAGTGATCTTTTCTCAGGTTCCTCATGTACTGCATGTGATCTGTAGCGGCCAAGGCACATACATTGGAAAATACACGATTTCCAAGTTTCCATCGGCGAATCTGGCAAAGGCTCTTATAAAAGTTGGTGCCGACGTCAACGCAAAAGATAGCGAAGGAAACACACCTTTGCATCTTGCTGCTCGGTCACACATCTTGACATGGCGGCAAGATCTTGTTATCACTCTTCTCGAAGCCGGTGCTCACATCGACGCCGTTAACAACAATGGCGAATCATTTGAAACATTGGCATTCAATAAACATCTATACCTTTCTGTGAATCCGATAAAATACCTTACGCTCGCATGTCTAGCAGCTAGAATAGTCAAAAAAACGCATAGGCCAGAACATGTTCCGAAGCATCTTCGATCGTTCGTTCAAATGCATTAATTGTGTTAATTAATGTACGGGACATTGAGAGGATGTCACGATGTTGTTTTTAAAATGCCGCGAAAGAATTGAATTTGTTTACTAAAGATAAAAATATTGGCGACGAAGTTTTACATCCTTTCGAATAGTAAATCTATAACTAGAAATTCATTTCTGAAAGTGGGAAAGTATGAAACCTTGCGCGCTCCTCCCCCTCTCCCCTCCTCCAAGAGACCTGACATTACTATTCATGTGATAATGCAATTATAAACAGTACATTCGGGTTTCACTTCCTGAAAATCTTCGATACACGTCAATCGCGCGAGTCTGTTTCTCGATGATGCTAAAATCGTTTCATATTTACAGAAACTTATAAAAGAAAGCGATTACAAGCGACTTTTTTAAAGGTACAGAAATATAAGAAATATTCTCGTGCATTGATACACGGTGATAAGAGTGATGGACATTGAGATCGTTGAAACAGAGAATCTAGGAGATAACTTACTGGGATCGATCGTAATGGTTTAGAAATATTGGTCAATGTGATTTTATTATTGTATACTTGGCTGACAGCCACCTCCTTTATACATAAATCCCTTGCGAGCCATAATATACACATCACATTGACACTATTTAGTCATGACATGAATGTATGTTAAATCAGAGAAAGTTGTGTAATTATAGGAAAAAATAACAATTTTATTTTCACCGTTGCATAAAAAAAGTAATAAAAGGGAGAAGATCGCCTAATACACAAATTTTTTGCGTGTAGAGCGATTTAGTGATCAATGTGAAAATAATACATGCGATTCCAGGCGTTGAGGATTGCGAAATATAAATTACAATTATCTTTGTGAAATCGTTTAAGTTATTGTTTTTATTAAAACTATCTATTTTTTTGACAGATACTAAGTTTTATTAAATGTTTTGTAATGTAAAGACTGTGAAAATACAGGTTTGATTAATAATATACCAATACGTTTATTTACTTTTATTTACTCGTAATACATTACGATCTGCTCTGATAATAGAATAACTGAACTTTTTTTTAAAAAATATTACAGTTCCGTTTAAAACCTTATCTTTCGAAGTTTCATGTAAATACTCGCTCAACGTTGTTACAACATTATTTATATATCTTAAACTTAATTCATAGAATTTTGCATACAATTTTGTTTAATAAATTTGTTCCTGAATAGCACAAGTAAATATGATAATTTCATATAAAGTTAAAAATTATTGTCACAATCCTGACTAATTAGTACCTTTACATTGTTACAAGATAATCAACTGTGTCCCATTCCCGCTAATTCCATTGAGAAATTAATATATTTTTAAAATCTGTATGAAACATTTAAATGAATAATCACATTGGAGTAATAAGTATATTATTTTTATTTTGTAATTGTTGTTTACCTTTTAAATGAAACTTTTGGAACATACTTTATCGCCATCTAACGACATAACAGTGGTACTAACGAGTTAGCAGCGCCACTGGTCTACTTATCTATATGTACTTAATATTTTATACCGGAAACATACATATTAATTAAAAATGCCGCAGTTAATAAGTGTTACTGCAAAATCAGATCATAAGGAACCTACAAATAATGTAGACATCATTGAAGAAATTTTCAATTCTAATTTATATATTTGTATTGTATTTTCCAGAATGTTTCATATGCCATTGAATATCATAATATAAGAGTGAACCCTTGTCATAAAATTAGTGATCATGATTATCGAATTATTAAAGTGGGGTAAACATCTATTTTGATGATATACATATTGTACGTTATAAGAACTGAAGCTATAGCTCGTACTTACTGTATTTTCTATTGTATTTATACATATATACAACGGACATGTTTCGTAATTACAGAAATATATGATAATAAATGTTTTGAATATTAATGCTTATTTAAAAATTACCCAACATACTTGGAATTATATATTTTTCGCAACAAGAACTTATTTTTGGGTATAGTAGTTTCCGGTACGGTCCACCACTTCCGAGGTCGGCCATTTTATAAGACGCTTCGTGATCGCGTATGTTTGGATGCAGGGTGTCTTTTACTCTTTTTAGCTGCGAACTTTAGTATAAGTTCATTGTGCGATTACAAATTGTTTGCATAGTGAAAGAAGCCTCGACGATGATAAAACAAGAGGAGTAAGTATGAAATCGATACTTTTTAAGAAATCTAATCGAATGTCCCTTTGTCGGCGTGTGAAATCACGTACAATTAACGTGAACCGACGCTAATCTATCCGGATATATCGGCAGCGTGGTGTTTGTTTAATAACGTAGCATCAATCAAAATTTACACAGAATGCACGATGAATAAGCTTAACGCATACGCGTGTTGTTGACGCAATTGAAATGCACCGTTACCAAACATTATCTCGTGTACGATATTCCTATGTATCTTTATTAACATTAGGAATCAAGTGCAAAATAATGATGAACGGGATCGAAGTAGGGAACGAGATCGCAATCGGAGATCAGACAGACAAAACCGCATAAATTCAACGAGTCGTGATCGAAGCAGAGAACGGAATGATCGAGGTGGCCGAAAACCTTCAGATCGTCGAATTTATGTATCAAACATTCCCTATGATTTTCGTTGGCAAGATCTTAAGGATCTTTTTCGGACCGAGGTTGGAAAAGTTGCGCACGTTGAACTTTTCACCGACGAAAATGATAAACCAAGAGGCTGTGGGATCGTAGAGTTTGAGGATTTAGACTCTGTGAAAATAGCTGTGGAAAAGATGCATAGATACGATATTAAAGGGAGGAAGCTTGTAGTGAAGGAGGTAGTTAGTATATTATTATTTTTTCAGTCACCTTATACTGTGAATTACATTAGGTACCCAGAATTATAACTGTTTTGTAATACATGTTCATTTTAGGATTTTGACATTGAACGTGATAAATATGGTCGTTTAGCCACTGCTCGTAACAATGATAGAATTCGTGATGACAGATTTAGAGATCCACCACGACCGCAAGGAGGTGGAAGGCAAAATATGAATGTACCCACTGGTGGTGGTGCTGGTGGTGGTGGCGGTGGCGGTGGCGGCGGCGGTGGTGGAGGAGGTGGTGGCGGGGGTGGCGATAATAAATTTGGAAATACTTATGGTTTAAGTACTCAGTTTTTAGAATCATTAGGTGTTAATGGACCTTTAGTCACTAGAGTATTTGTGGCAAATGTAAGTTTAGTTTTACATAAAAGTTACAATAATTAAATTTAGTAACATAACAATGGAAAGATGATTGATGAACATTGAATATATTGTATATTTAGCTTGATTACAAAGTGGATGAGAAGAAGTTATTGGAAGTATTTAAGTTAGCTGGTAAAGTACTACATGTTGAGTTAGGTAAAGATAAAGATGGAAAATCCAGAGGTTTTGGAGTTGTAGAATATGATCATCCAGTGGAATCGGTGCAAGCTATATCAATGCTTCATAATCAACAATTGTATGATAGACGTATGACTGTTCGACTGGATAGAGCAAATGAACCAGATATGCCACCAAAGTTACCAGAAGGTATATATTAAACTTATTACAATTTTCATTAATATTTCAACTACACAAATTCACGTGATTGCTAATCCTCTATAACAGGTTTAAAAGGAATTGGAATGGGTCTTGGAGCAGGTGGTAATAGACTAATGGATGTAGCTAGAAACATTCCTAATGTTCAGGCAAATAATCCCCCGGTTGTAAATCCTATTTCTGCTCCTGTATTGGCAGCTGGAGCATTTGGCGCTGGTTTAAACAATGTTGTACCTGCACAGTTAGGTAAAGTATCTTTTATTTCCTAGAAATACAGGGTACATCATAACTGGTGGTATGACCAGATAGGGACTAATATATGTCAAGAAATAAGTCGACAGTGTAGAATAAAATTTTTTCATTTAAGACTCACTTTTCGAAAAAAAAGTCAACTTCAAAAATTTATTCGGTAGACATACACTCAACCAAGTTTCAACTCAATGGATGTTACTGTAAATTGTCTTCATGTTTGAAAACCACTGCCGTATTTGTAAACATCGTCGGTATTATTTTGTAAACAATTAAACTTGTAAAACAACATTTTAAAATATGTTCATAGAAATTTAGTCAAAAGAGCATACTTATATTTGAGAAATCATGGTCATCATTTTCAACAATTTTTAAGTTAATAAAGTTCCTGGACAAAACAGTCTCAATTGAAAACATTTTATTCTACATTTCGACTTATTTTTTTACATAGAAGCAGTCCCTAATCGATTGTGCCATCGGCTACATAACACCCTGTATAAGTGTTCGGTTTAAATTACTAAGGTAGGAAAGTAACGAAAAATTCATTTATATTAGCGTCTGCATTAACAAACACAAATGCTGCAGCTCTACAAGCAAGCCTGGCTGGAGGTTTAAGTGCAAACTTGACCACCAGTTCTCTGCTGAATCAGTCTTTGACAAATGAATTGGCATCTAATTTAAATAATTTCGGCGGTGGAGTTGGAGGTTTGTCTAATTTACAAGCCTCTTTAACTGGCGGACAAGGCAACAATTCCTTTGCGCCGCGAGGCTTATCTAAAATGGACAATGATGTAGGCTTCGGTGGAAACAATGCATTCGGAGGTTCTAACTTCGGAGGCGGCAGAGATTTTGACGGCGGATTCAGTAGAGGAGACAATGATCGCGGTCCTGGCGGAGGTGGTGGTTTCTCTGGCAATCAGGGTCAAGGAGGAGGTGGCAACAGACAAAATGCCAATGGTTCACGACCAATCTCTGATACTATTCTAATAGGAAATGTATGTATAAATGCTTTGCATGAATAATTGTATTTTATTGTTATCTTTCGATATTTATTCTAAAGGGTATAGCCGGGTAAGTCATTCGATAGGGCATTAAAAAAGAACGTGTTTTGTACACGTTACAAAATTTCAACCTTATACCTTGATCGAGAGCGCAGTTATAGGGTAAAATCGAATAATTTGTTTTTAGTTCACATACTCTGTAATTCATTCAGATCGAACTATATCCCTTCGATTCCTCCAGTATGATAGCAGTGGAGGAACTATGTAGAGAAAAAATAGGAGTCCCTCTTCGCAGCAAACTGATATGTCCCCTCTAGAGAGTTCCACCGCTACTACCTTCCCAGATGAGTGGAAGGGATACATTTCGTAGAGGATTTTGGGGGGCATGAGGTGCAGTGGGAGAAATCTTGCTTTTCATAGCAACCCTAGTTCGGGAGCATGATTAATATTGCGGTGAGTTGACAACAAGATTCCTGGCAGGAATGCGGTAATGTAGGCTAAAACTGATATTTAAATATTGCGTCTAAAAGAATTCTACAAAAATACCATCGACTATTATATAGTCAGGAATTAAGGAAAATAACGAAAATAAAAAAAAGATGTATGCCAAGCGCGAATCTACTATAAACATGTCCGCAATTGAGCACCTAACACGTTAATACTATCAGATGTAATGCGACGACGCAGTAGGACTAATTAAGTTAATTCCATTTCTTAATCATTTCTATGAAATATTGAAAGTGCCAGTTCCAGTGCTTAATATACTTACAAAACGAATAAAATATACAAAATGCTAATACCAGTGCCTAATACACTTACAAAATAAATAAAATGCCAGTACCAATGCCTAATACACTTACAGAATAAATAAAATGCAACAATTTTAGAGGGAGCTTAGTTTTTCACAGAAAAGTTATAGAAAAAATTTATTTTTATTTTATGTATAGTGCACTACAATGAAAAGTCTGAAAAAATATCAACAATAACTATATATTTCAGTACTATAAAAATATATATATATATATTGTCACTCTAGAATTTCCTTATGAAATGTACATTTTTTCAGTTTGATGAGGTTTTTTACTTTTTATAAGCAGGTTTTCTAATTTAAGTTTCAGAATATCTATACATTAACTCGAGTAAAGAAGCTAAAAACGGAGTATTCGATTTTACCTTATAACTATTGAATGACGTATCATTGGTCATATAATTCTGCTTAAGGCCACTCTTGACCACTTTATTCGGCTATACCTTTATACTAAAAAAGTGGTCTCACTACGATATGTGCATTAATTTTCTATATATAGAGTATTAATTTTAATTGAAATATCTAAATTATTTCCTCTACTATTAAACGTAAAAATAAATAACTAAATAGGATGTACATGGCTTTAAGACGTATAATCTGATGATGATAAACAAATCCTTTGGGGAGTATTTTAAGGGTTCTCAAAGGTCATCGTATTCTTTTTGTATATTAATATGTATTTTTTTTAACGTGATGTGGTAGTGGACGTCAGGATGAGTTAAATAATTTATACACTATGAGCATGAAGTGACCTTGAAGGTGAAAACAGTCAGTTTCAGTTAAAAGAATGCAAAAGTCAATGAATTGAGAAACAATTCTACACGCAAGAGTGAATCGAAAAGAAAGTGTATCCAGTTATTTGATGTGGCTGGTCATAATCAGACGCATCAGCCGATTCTTATATAATGGCAGACGTATTTGCCGAACTTTTAATTGTAAAAATAAAACGACGAACGAAAAACTTTTATTCTTTCATTTGGACTCACTTTTTCGCGTAAAATTACTACTCGATCAGATTGTTCGCGAAATACGGGTCATTCTGTATGTAGAGATGAATAATAAGAATAAGATGGATATTCCATAGTAAAGTCTCCTTATAAGCACATGTCTATGTACATAACTTGCTCTGCGTAAAGCTAAACAAAAACTTAAATGCATATAAATTATGTAACTACAGTTACCACCAAACACCACGTGGCAAATGCTACGAGACAAGTTCCAAGATGTTGGGGAAGTCAAATTTGCTGAAATGCGGGGAACCGACATGGGGATGGTACGATTCGCATCTGAATGGGACGCTGAGCGTGCTGTGTGTATCCTTTTACAAACATATTTATACCAAAGCAAAATTGCTTTTATGACATATTACATAATATCCATGAATATGGTTAAAATGTTATGTAAAGCAATAGTCGAAATTTGGGAACGGAGATTAGGATATATAAATAGTTTAATAATCTAGGAATTTTAAGGAATAGAAATAAATTATCTTTCTTCATGCGTGTTGTCAAAAATACTTGAGGTAAATATTTCTTTTAGCTGTCTTTCAGTATAATTGCTAATGAAATCTGTTATAACCACAACAAATAGTCTGTAACGTTTGAAAGATTTTCCTTAATATTGTGTGTACAGCTATGATGGATCGGTCGCGTATCGATGGTAGAACAATCGATGTTCGCCTTTACTAAATGTTGGGGAACATATTTAAGGTAACACTAATAGCGAACCTCTACTGGGGTTGATGCTTAACCATAACTTATTGATGCGCAGCGAGAGGAGACTGGGTGTTCGTTTGTCGTCTGCAGGATTGTTCCGCTCCTGATGACAATACTTGAAATTCATCCTAGTTGTGTGGCAGAACGTAGGACAGTGGGTGAGAGAAGTATCTGTCGTTGGAAGATCAACAATCGTATTTTAATGCCTACTTCTACGTCGAAAAAAATACTTATTCGCTGCCAGTGATCACCCTTCCTTGCTATACAACTGTTTCAGTTTTAAAATTCTTTAGTAGAGAATTATCGTTCCTTTTTACAGTGGAAGCTCCTACTAAATTGTTCACTCCCAAAATCGAATACCCTTTCGTGTGATCGATACATAGTTTAATTGTTAGGCTTAGGTTCATAATGTTCAACGTAATCCGTAGGTTTTTTCAGTACATAGGTTTACACTATTTACAGTAATTATCAAAACGTAGTTTGTAAGTTTATTTTCATAGTGTTTTGTGACGAGAGATCAATCGGTTTTCTCACATTCCGGTCGGAGAACATGTGACGCTCTTGGTCGTGTTCGCGGACTGGTGAATCGATCCAGGTTAGACAGATTAATCTTTCAAGCATAAATACTAAACGCGATATAGCTGTTACGGGCTTTACGAGTTTAAAGTTTATCCATGTATGATAGATATTTTCATGCACAATCCTACGCAGATCGTGGACGTATGTCGATTTTTCTGTGGTATCGGTCGCACTCTATTCTTGTATCTAACACATAACAAGGTACACGATGGCTCAACCAGGGGACTGTGTATTGTTTCCATTTGTAGTTCTGCGGTCTGATCGTTTTATTCGTCGCGCCACATCGTTCTTAGCACCTTGGAGATTCAAGTAGTTATACATTCTTAAATTTGGCAGAATCGTTTTACGTATTGTGCATTAGAATATGTTTACCAAAGAATAGGTGATTCTCTAACCATAGAGGACAAAAAAACGAAGAAAATTTTTAATAGTCTTTCACCGTCGAAAGAGGATGCACATAAGAAAAAGGGTGTTCAGCTAATTTTATAAATTCCCATTTTTTGGTAAACATATTTCCTCTCGCCATGTAGATTTCGAGGGACATTCTGCGAATTGTATAACACTCTTGTATAACCACGACATCATGACAGTGATTGAATAAAATCCAAATCCGTTTTGACTACAAAAAAAAAAACATGCTGGTCGTTGTGTTTTATTTCTGTGTTGTGATTCTTTAATACTTTAAGCAGGTCAAGTGCTCTGGATATGCATTGGCAAAGAGAGAGAGTTGTATCGTTTTGGCAACTTAAAACGATCTGCAGTCATGTTTATGCAGAATCAAAGTTCCAAATGCATTGCGCTTTCAACAGAAATCTCTGCTTAAAGATTTACCATTCTATATCTAGATGTAGATATCCCTGTTTACTTTTGAGACATCGAAGTTCCACGATTCCTAAGGTGAATATTTGCTTATATCGCAGGTGAGAAACTTTCCAACCGATTGTGGTTTCCTGTTTCCTCAATACCGAACATGTTTCAAGAATGAATGATTTGCTTGAAATCTGTTTATCAAAGATCTGTTTCTGTTGTGCTGGAACATCATCGTTCGAAGAATATTTGGATCTCTTTCTCTGAAGATTGTTAACTCAGAGTTTTTAACTGTGGATGGAAATAGTGGATTAACAGGTTTCGGGGAAGTTAAGATTGGCTGGTAAAGTGGCATTTCGTCCTTTAACATCGTGGTTGAATCTTATTTATTGAAGTATTCAGAGTGTATTTTTCATATTTATTGTCTATACTTCTGTCTGGTCTAAAGAATTGTGGAATTCTGTATGTTCTAAGTGAATTGATATACTATTAAGAAACAAACCCTTTCTGTGGTAATTATAACTTCTATGGTAAGTGGTAGCAATGCTTTTGTAAATCTAGTCTTTGCTGCAGTCGTCAATGAAACAATTATTGCATATTGTCACTATGCGTATTGAGCCCATATTGAATGTCGTCGATCTTCGCCTGTGTTGTAGCTAAATTTGTATCTTAACATTTCGAGGACGTTGTATCTTTTTTTTCTTAATTCTATCATTGATGTCAGATAGGGTCTTATTTGATAACGCATGAGATCATGTGCAATGGGTTGACGTGCTATTTTCAATCGCAAGTGAATCTCACATTCGTGTTTTTGTTATTCCAAAAACGTTAGTGGAAGAATCTAAGTGTTCCGACGATTATTTCAAGATAGGGACAGCAGAATCAGCTTCTTGGTGTTATTCAAATTTATATCTACGATGGTGTCCAAATATTGGTTGTTAATGGGACAACGATGGAAAATATAATTAAAGGATTCAATTTTAATTATATCATGAGTACATTAAATAATGAATACATATATAAAAGCTTTGTTGGTTTATATACTATATATGATATAGTAATTGCTTTTAATTTATTTGGAACTCTACGAATCATTTGAAAGAAAGTTAATTAAGTAGCCTAATACGACAAACAGAATGGTTGTGAACTTTAACACTTTCATTTGTTTAAGTCATTGATCAGACTAAAAAAAAACTATATACTTTCATGAAACGAGAAACAAATAAGAAAATCTCTTAGAAACCTCGTATGTTTCACAAAATTTAATTTATTAAGGAAGAATGGAGAGTATGTAGACACAAAAAATTAAAGATAGTCCTAATCTCTTATTTTTCATAATCAACAAATCTTTTACAATCATGTAATTTTGATATATAACTAATTATTTAAATAGCGGCTATTATTTAAGTGGAAGATGAGGTAAGTTTAAAAATTTTAAAAACGAATTTTTATGTAAATATGTTGTTCTTCCAGGAAATCTATCTCGACAGACTGCAAATGTTTTTCTATGGTAAGTCCTGTGAGTGTAATTCAGGATTTAATACCAAATGAAAATAAATCAGTTTTATTGTTTTTATTTATTTCCAAGTCGTACATATTACAAATTGTCTAAATTGAATATCATTAAATACAAACAATTTTTTTTTATGAAATATTATAGTGTTGGTGAAAATCTATAAAAGTGAGTGCATTTAATTACTTCGAATGAAATGTGTAAGTTCTTAATTTCTTTTAAAACTTGCGAATAGAACTATGCGTTCAGAATTTGGACGCTACTGTGATACTTCTATAGTGCTCAGTGCTCAGCATTTATTCGTTCGTGAAGGAAATATGTATGATAATTTTTATGTGTATATAATTGTTTGTAAAATATTTATTTGTATACGTGGTATACTTTAAATAAAGTTAATAAATTTCAAAAAACACTATAACAGTAATATGCATGCAACACTAATGTAACCAAACCACAAATTATTACGTAAATTATAAAACAATAACAATTTCGCAACGACAGATGTTCAAACTGCAGTTGTAAACATTAAATAAAAGTATATTGCATAATTCTTTATATTAAGATAATCTAAAATATCTGATTGAAAACGAGCGAAAAATACCAACTTTTTAGTATTATTTTTTAACATTTTTTCAAATTTTCTAAGTCTATTCGATTGTACAGTAAAAAGTTAATAAAATTCGATTTTTCAATGAAAATTAATTTACGAAAAAGCACAGATGTTAATTCTGGACAAACTAAGAGGTCCTAATTGTGACCAATAAAAATTTGCGTAACAAGATTCGCATAGAAACGGCATGCCAAATTTCTTTTCAAATATTTCAAAAATGTTTATGTAACCTTTGACATATTCCTCGATACTTGACTCATTTTTTTTATTGTGTTTTGCACAAGTGCAATGAAAAAGGCATTAATTATTAACATTTAATTGTATTTTCATTTTCTATTTTTATCGCATCGATTAGAATGTAGTTATATGTAGAGCCACTGCCGTTCATCTCTTCGTATATGTTCCCCACCTTCCGGTTTCTGAATAGCAGAAGACATTGTGGCACGGGAACCAATCACGATAGAAGACCGTTTTTCTCACCTCAGTTTTTGGTATTACTCTGACGTACGTAACTTTAGGTGGTGGAGGTTCATTTTTTTTGTTGAGAAATTCTTTAACGCAATGGCAGCTCAGTGGATACGAACCGCAGTAAGTAATGTACTGTTCGAGAAATTCTTCTATGAATCCGTATGCGCGAGGTAATCCTGCTCTTTCTCAAATGAAAGGTTAGAATTCACAAGGTAGTTTTACATATCCGTCTTCTTGAATGTAACATATCTTGGCAGGCTTCTATTCTTATACCTTTCATCCGTTTTATCTCGTTCGATTTGACAATATCTATACATCATCGTATTCTTATCATTCTACTTTATCAAATAAAATGTCATTTATGCTATGTACTTTTTGATCATTGTAAATTATACGGATGTTTCATTAACAGGTTCCGAAAATTGGTAGTGCCCGGTTTTATAGCAGTAAAGCGCAGAAATGTACTCTTATTCCTGGGGATGGTATCGGACCGGAAATCTCTGCTGCTGTCCAAAAGATTTTCGATGCTGCTAAGGTAAAACGAGTTCTTCTCGTATAAAATTATCATTTCAAAGTCGTTGTTCTTGCACGAGATTTTATTTATATGCCAGTTACTTGTACGATTTCTATACATATCTCCTTTGTGATACTTTTTTTTTGTTACATTTTTGCACAGTAGTGATCATGCTCATAGTGTTTGTGCTCTGTCATTTATGGATTACTTATTGTCTGAACCTTACAAGGTGACCCTATTTGTCCTACTACTAACCTTAAAGAGTTTATTTTAATCTTACTCTTATACAGGTTGATCCAATTGTAGGCTAATTCAGCCTGCTCTTATTGTAGCTAAGGTATGTTTTTTTAATTTGTATATTTTTTTTTGTTCTATGTAAACAAGTGACATGTCCATATAACGAACCTTTTAAATGATTGCATGTTCTTCTTTGGCTTTATTTGTGTTTATAGATAACTGTATACATAATAATGATTGTTTTAATAGGAACAAAGTGTAATGTAGCATTTCCTAGTTGCTTAAGCAGTAGCAATCATAAGTTTTGTATTGCATAACACTATTACTCAACTCCCACCATTCCGTAGTTAGTACCTATATGTCTTGCTTTTTTCAGTTCCTCTTAGTAGAATTTAATTATTGATATGTTTAATTGAATATATTTTTATTTATCTTATACGTGTTGGTATTCACATTCAATACGTTATATACCAGGTGCCGATAGAGTGGGAATCGGTTGATGTAACACCGGTAAAAGGTCCAGATGGCAAATTTGGTATCCCACAAGCTGCCATTGACTCAGTTAATAGGAATAAAATTGGATTGAAAGGTCCTTTGATGACACCAATTGGAAAGGGTCACAGATCGCTGAATCTTGCTCTAAGAAAGTAAGCCTATCTTATCTTCTTCGTAATATATGCATGCATGCTATGTTGACTATCCCATGTACACATGTTGACTTTGTTCTATACAGGGTGTGTGTGGTAAATTGGACCTGCGTTTTTTCATAAGCAGTAAATATTTTATAAAAGTGGAAGAAAGTATTTGCAGTATGTCTTACTGACATCGTACGTGATCTTCAGTTTTTTATATGTAATGCTATATATTTTTTATTGTCATATGGAAGCATAGGTCACAATGAATTCACTCTTACTTAACACAATGACTTCTAAGATCATAATGATTTTCATTAGCAAGAATGTATTTCTAAACTCTATTCATTACATTCCTATGCTATCTGCTAACGCTGCACTGAATATGGATGCATATACTTTTTTATATTAGTTTTTAAGTTGTTTCACTCTCTTGGAGTCACTTATGCAATCTTGAAGGCCTTGTATGATCTTCCAAGTCACTGTGTTAAACATGAATGTCTTGACCTTCGCTTCCATATGACATTATAAAATATGTATCGTTCTAGTAAAGAAACTGGAAGGTCATTGTCATCTCTTGAAAAGTGAGATAATAATGATTGAGTTAATATAAAACATTGATATCAGTTATCATGTTGCTGGTAAGATATGCTATAAGTTATCCATTTCTATTTCTTTTTTACATACTTATTGTTTATAAGAAAAATGCTGGTTCAATGTACTGCTTGCAGCACTCTGTATAAATTGTTCGTTACAAAATAATGAATGCCAGTACAAACATATGTTTGAATTTGAATTCAACTGTGTTACAGCTCGTTATAAGATATAAACAATTTGCCTCGCTTTTACTCAATTTGTAATAATTTCCGTTTCCTTTATTTTTTTTAAGGGAATTCAACTTATACGCCAATGTTCGACCTTGTCGTTCCCTAGAAGGTTATAAAACATTGTACGATAACGTTGACGTTGTTACAATCAGAGAAAATACAGAAGGCGAGTACTCTGGTATTGAACATGAAATTGTGGAAGGAGTTGTACAGTCTATCAAGTTGATTACAGAGGAAGCTTCTAGTAGAGTAGCAGAATTTGCTTTCCAATATGCTCAGGATAATAATAGAAAAAAGGTATATGATTTCTTTATGAAAATTTTATTAACATTGACACTGTTATTGTTACTACAAAATCAACGTTTTATTAAACAAATATTGGATTCGTCTCACAGGTGACTGCTGTACACAAAGCTAACATTATGAGAATGTCAGACGGTTTGTTCTTAAGGTGCTGCCGAGAGGCTGCCCAGAAATTCCCTTCCATTAAGTTTGAAGAAAGGTACTTGGACACGGTTTGTTTAAATATGGTTCAAGATCCCAGCCAGTACGATGTACTTGTCATGCCGAACTTGTATGGTGATATTCTATCCGATATGTGCGCTGGTCTTGTAGGAGGACTTGGTCTCACACCAAGTGGAAATATTGGTTTGAACGGTGCCTTGTTTGAATCTGTATGTATCTGAAATTGACAATTTTTTATTAGATGCTACAGTATTAGAATAAATATTTTTATTCATAAAATAGGTGCATGGAACCGCTCCTGACATCGCAGGTCAAGACAAAGCAAATCCTACCGCGTTGTTACTCTCTGCTGTGATGATGCTCAAACATATGGGCTTGACAAAGCATGCGAGCGTCATTGAAAATGCTGCTTACGAAGCTATCAAAGAAGGTAAATTCCTAACTGGCGACCTCGGTGGAACAGCAAAATGCAGCGAGTACACCAACGAAATCTGCAAAAAGGTTCTAGCAGCGAAATAAAATAATACGAAGTTTATGAAACATAAACTGCCAAATACTCGTAGAAATGATACGCATGAGTCATCTTGTTGTATTCGACCGTCTCTGTAATATTGGTTTTTAAAAGTACCCTAAGCGTACATGTTCGGATCATGTCTCCAATTTAATTGTCCGAATTTCGAAGGTTGTACAAGTAGTGAAAAGATGTCTTCAACTTTTGTTTATATATATATATACATGTATACACATACACATACACACATACACATTTAGATAATTTTTTTCAAGTACTTGTTTATTTAGTTTACCGTGACACAGTGTTACTTGACTTCGTGGAGTTTGTTAACAGTGTAATGGCATTTAATATTATTTTGTTGCTGTCGAACACACGCAATCTAACAGCGTGTATGGACTGAATATCTTATGCGTGCCTGTTACACCGTATTTGTTTTCGGCGGAAGATTTCCGTAGAATCTGTAAAAAAGGCGATTAGGATGTAAATTAATCTAGGAATAGTACATGATACTTTTCAATGAAATTGTTATGGAAGAAGCGTGGCCTCGAAGACGAGTTTCAAGAATCAACCTTGCGCAGTATTACACATTAATAAAATATTCGAAATCTAACACAAAGTTTCTTTACTTGACCTTAAAAATTTGATAAAAATATACTGTGGAACCAGAGTGTCATGAACTTACAACATTCGTTAACAGAAAATGATAGATTCAGCAAAATGTTTCTCCTTATTTAACTGTGATAAAATCAAAAAACAATTACGTGTTATCAAACCTCGGTTCACAAACGTCTGCGTTCATGAACAATTTTTCCAAACACGAAACGTCTCGGATGACGTACTGTGTCTCGAGTAATATCTCGAGTTACACTTACTGCGATGACGAAAATAGTTTCATTTACTTTCTGGAATCGGCCTTTTAACACCGAATTGAATTCGTAAACCGATGTTTAACTGTATCACGTATTTATGATATGCTTTTCTTTTTAAAATTCATGATAAAATTAATTATGTTGATAAAATATAACATCGAGAAAATAATATTCGTATAAAATCAAACATGAGAGATATATTTACAGAATCATAGAGATAGCAAAATGATTCTTTGACTATGAACACTGCACACTTTTATATCTCCAAAGTGTTACGTTGTAGCTCTTATCCCCTACCACTTCATAACTCCTTCCACCGTTTCCCCTTTCTTTATGACATAGTATGTTTCTTAGGAAAACTCTCAAGTATGAGAAAAGTTGTCGGCTATATTTCACCGGCGAAGGCAGGGAAGGACCGAGGGAAGATTCGGTGTCATCTTCGCTGCCATCTTCGCTGCTCGTTAATTCTTTCCGTGATTTATTGAGATTCCCTAGCCGAATAATGACCGACTCTTTGTAAATTTTTCATATTAGATTTCTCTATTGCGGCTGATTTATACGAATACGGAACGCTTCGTAATAGAATTTTTCTCACAATTGGACACCGTCGCATTGTTAACGTCTTTAAACTTAACAATAGAAAAATTAATCATTTCCACGGAGCATTGACTTCACTTAAAATACATTTCATGTGGTTTCTTAACACTAGAATTATCAAACCAGTTATTTCGACTGGTCCCTAGTTTTTTCTTTCGCAATTATTGGAGTTATAAAAATGTTTTCAATATTTATAATGTATTTAATGTTTTTAAAATAAACGTATTTAATGTTTTTAAATGAATGTATACCTTACAATAAGTATTTTATGAAGTTTTAATAGATGCAGTCTTGTTATTATTACAAAGCAATGTATATCGTTGGATTTATTTATTTATTGTTCGGTAGTACTAGTGTTAATCCAGACAAACGCCACAAACTATATTCATTTAATGTTTTCGTATTTGTTTATTTTCTTAGATAGAATTTTTTTTAGAACTAAACTTAATTATTTTTTAAGCAGTTTCAGGTATTTGTTTTATTACAGTAACCAATTTATGCAAAATAGATTTGCAATTAGAAAAGTAAATAAATTAATATTTAAAGATTGTCTGCATCATTTTTAACCTTTATAACAATAATATTCGGGGTACACTTTCAAAACTTATTGAATAATTTCCTTGACAAATAGAAAAATTATTGACAGAAATGTGCGTTGGAACGATGAAGTGCACTATCATTCGGTTTCGTAGAAACGTTTGATTACTGATGTAATGGGCAAGGATAAAAATTATTGATATTTGAAATAATAATTTTGTTAAAAAAAAAATGGTACAACACTGTTATTCTTTTTTGCTTAACACAATTTTTCACGTTGTAATGGATGGTAAAGCGATGAGACTTTTTCCTTTGAAAATGCTACCACTTTGAGGGTTGCCAGCAATATCGAACAATTTTTTTCGTGAATGAATCAACAATAAGTTTGAAAATTGAATTCTCCCCTTTGCAGTGCCGCCAAAAACTTCATATATAACTTTTTGGGGTCGTTTTATTAAGCTTTGAATGAAAGGTGTACTACCTTTACAGTAACATACGGAGAACGGTAAAAGAAAAGCATAACCGAATGTGTTCCACATTTTAATTCTATGAAACAGTGAAAAAACTCGGACAACATTTTTCTAATACACTGTTGCAAAAAGGGGGCTTCAATTTGCAAATTTCGTGGATTCAACTTCCAGAAACTTCTCTAACGTTTTTACAAAAGCTCCAATGTGTAGCATTCTTTAGGCAAAATGAATCTTCAGTCTGCTATACGCCACATACGCGAAAATATTTTAGAAGAAAATGAGCAATGTTCCTCGAAAGCACACGCTTCAATCTTTAAAATGAGTACAAACTTATTTCATTTTAGAATCGAAAATTTAGTCTCCGAACACCCTCTGAGTCTACCATGTATTGACCAGGTATGTAAATATGATACCAGAATTTTTCTATAGTAAATACACGTTTATTGTATGAAAATTATACCAAATATTTTATTCGAAGTATTGCTCATCGGTAGCTACACGTTTTTCCCATCTCTCTGATAATTTGTGTGACCCATCAAAAAAACTGTTCCTCCTTTGAGACGGACGAGTCATTAAGTCAGTTTTGCACATGTCTGTAAGATGTGAAACTCTGCTCAGCAAGTACGTGTCCCATCGATGTAAATAGGTAATAATGAGATGGGGCCAAGTCTGGTGAGTAAGCCGCATGTGAAAGTATTTCCCAACTTTGATATCGTTAACTCATTCCGTTTCTTTACACGATTGGTTAGCCTTAGTTTGGAATATTATTGTTGACGTTTCGTTGTAGAAATGGTTTAAATACTTAATGTAATAAGTAATACTTAATAAAATAAAAATACTTAATAAATAAGTTTACTAAGTCTTGTCCTTCTAGCATTTATTAAGGGGGCCGTATAGTAATGTCGGTTTTTTACAATTTTTTTGTTTTTTGTGTACTTTGAAGTACACAATGAGCTGATAAATGGCAGACGAATACCGACATGCGCTGGAACGGCATTACTTTCCTGTCCACTTAACTCCTAGCACTCCAATGGTTGCTCTGAGACGACACTAAAAATTGTGAGATTATTATTAGAAACAATTTTTACATTACAATGTTTACATCTAAGAAGCAAATCAAAATTGAAGTGTTACACCTACGATCGATAGTAACAAATTTGATATGCGCGAAAGGAAATGAACCACGTCCAATCGAATTATTCTAGGACCAAGAAATGTCTCGAGTTAGGAATTAAAATTGTTTGGAGTGCAAAGGGTTAATATTACTTGATCGGCACATTCCGTGTAAACACATACACGGTCCGAAAGAACTTTTAATTCTACCGCGGACAATAAACAACGCATAATAATGTAGGCATTTTTCAGGTAGAAGGGCAGTAGTAGGGGTGAAAGGTCCGAGCAAAGGAGACGAGATTATGATGTATGACTAAAAAAAATGACATAAAAACAACATTTTTTTATAGCATCGTGTCAGCTCCATTATACCATGCAACTTTTTCCTTACCATATTTTACGTATCTTTAGAAACAACAAAGAAGTGCAAACGTTTGGTGACTCACCTTGTATATTTCAGAAAGATAATGCAGCTGTGTATACCGCTCGTATAGTAAAACATTATTTTGAAATGAAAAATGTAAAGGTTTTAAATTGGCCAGCAAGGTCTCCTGACCTAAGTATTATCGAGAATGTGTGGGGAAAATTCAGCCGAACATTATATGAAGGTGGAAAGCAGTATAATACAGTGTCCGAATTAAAATCTGCAATTTTAGAAGAAAGATCTGAATTTTAGAATAAAAGAGCTGTACAGAAGTTTACCAAGCAGAATGATTGAAGTGGTACAACGTTAAGGACAGTCGACACACTATTAAAACTTAAAAAAACTATGTAATCTTATTTCATTTTAATACTTTTGTTATTTAATATTCAAAGTGCCTTATCATTTTGTCCACACTCAATTATATTTTTTTTGTATAAATAATAAATGAATTGAACGACTTATTTAATTTTTTCATATATCATGTCAAAACTAGTACCTTATTTTGTTGTGTATTCATTTTTCACTCGTACGTACAAATAGATGTTCATTCCCAAAAATTTTGAGGTGCCTTATCATTTTCTCCACCAGTGTAGTATAGCTTTTCAATATATCGAGTTAATCTGTTCTAGTATATTATTTATAACTTTTCTACAACCTGGCGAAGGAATACGCGTTGACGTTTTCCTACAACGTGAACTGTTTGTTTAATTTTCAATACCTCCACCGTGTTTACCTCGATGACCCCGTAAAGCTGCAGACCCTTTGGGGATCCGTTTTATAAATCGCTTTTCGTGGCAAGACTAACGAGCCGTCTTGACGGTTGCAGGTCAAAGACGCATCAAGTGGAAAAGGTGCAAGGTGCATCAATCCCTCCATTTCCCGTGGTGGGTAGTTACACAAAGGTGAAACACTCGGGCGAAGTGCGGAAAGCGACGCATGCATATTCAGCGGCGAGGCCGACGTAGTCATAGGAATAATAAAAATTCGAGGGTTGAAATTATTTAGATTTATGCCCGCTCTCTTGTCCTCGTGCCGACGGTGACGAGAAGCGATTCGATTCCGGGGAACAAATTTCATGCATTATTCAGGACCTGCCGCAATGCACCCCAGTCAATGGAACCGATCCTTTGGAAAAAGTCGTTTTTAATCTCTTGCCGCGTTCCAATAATGCGCGTGCACCCGCTCGTCCCGCTTTCACTCCTTTATGAGCGGAAACCGTGTTTTCTGCTTTTAATGCGGAAACGGGTTCGAATGCGAACAATACATCGGGATCTATCGGTGTCTATGAATGCAAGACAAAGGTTTAGGGAACTACGATTTTGTTTCTATACCGGCATTCATAAGCGTTGTTCCGATAATTCCAAAGAATCCACATGTTTCACCAGATTTCGGAGTGCAACAACGACAAATAAAAAAAGCCGCCATTCATTCTTTTCATTTACGTGGATGCATTGTGGATTTACGTTTTCCCCGCTCATAATTAAAGGCTCGTTCGGCTAACAGGCGAACGAATCACGTACTTATCGGATAAAATCAATTTTTTGCGAATGGTACTTTACTATCATCGTGTAGGCAACATTGCGCTACATTTAGCCACCTTTAGACTTTCCGTTTTGAGAAGGCGTTTGTAATAGAGGTTCTGGACAGGAATATGTATGGTTTCTTTTTTTCATATATTGTTTTCGAGAAAATGCAAATTTTCAACGTGTACAGTGTTCTGTGCGTTTACACGAATTTTATTAGACGGTTCTAGCTTGAACAAATGTATTTTATTGATTATTCTTTCTTTTATGATGTTGTAGAGTTTATTAGAAACGAACGTAGAATTGGTAACAAATGTCTACTCAAATTTCCACAAAATTCAAATAATTTGATTAAAGAAACTGAAACTCGGAATATGAAATTTGAAAATCCTAATAAAATTGAGTTTAATCCAGCATGTTACAGTACAAATAAATTTCGTAGATCCAGCGTCAACCCCACATGCGACTAATTGTGAAGTCGTTAATCTTTTTATGAAACGATCTTTAATCAGCTTACGATGGATGAACGGTGTTTTACAGCAGCTGCAACGAGAAAGGTCTGGCTCGAGTCGACGTTTTCTTTGGTCTCCAATCGTCGCACTTAGTCGAGCACGGTTCTCCATTCGATCCACATATCTTTAAAACAATGAAGAAAATCCAAGAAGTTCTAACGATCGTTGCGATCTTCGTGGTCGCCGTTAATGGGCGAGTTTATTACCTGCAGAACTCGGACGCAAATCGATACGCTGATTTAACTTATCCCATTCCGAATGAACAATCTTCGCGCGATCTTGATCTTAGCTTCTCTGCTGGAGATCCGAACGAAATCGATGGCAATGCACAACAAGTTAACAAGGTAAGTCGCTGTTTCACTTATTAATACTAACCGTATCGAGCACAAACATGTTGCTTGTGATTTTATATTGGGTTGTTCGGAAAGTAATTTCGTTTTTTTTTGTGAAAATGAAAGACAATTTTCGTATAATGAACAAATATATTATTAAATTATTGGCCATTCTGGTCCAATACCTTTTGCCATCTTTCTGGTAGTAGCATGATTCCACGCTCATAAAATTGTTGGTCTTTGCTGGCAAAAAACTGATCGAGGTGGTTTTTGACCTCCTCATTTGAAGTGAAGGTTTTATCGTCTAAAAAATTTTGCAGTGACCGGAACAAATAATAATCCGAAGGTGCCAGATCTGGAGAATATGGTGGGTGTGGATCGTATCCCATTCATGCTGTAAAAGCTTTTGGCGAGGAACCAAACTTGTATGGGGTTTCGCATTATCTTGGTGGAACACTTTTCTGTTGATTAATTCTGGCCTTTTCTGTTGAAGTGTATCATTCAGTTTGTCCAGCTGATGACAGTAGACTTCGGAATTAATTGTTGTTATCCGGTAAAAGCTAAAAAAAGAACGATTCCTTTAAAATTCCACCAAACAGACAGTATCACCTTTTTTTGATGGATATTGGCTTTGGAAATGCTTTGAGCAGGTTCATCTTTTTTGCTCCATGATCTCTTACGTTTGACATTGTTATATACAACCCATTTTTCGTCCCCAGTAATGATGCGCTTCAAAAATGGATCATTTTTGTGACGTTTGAGAAGCGAATCACAGATGTCAACGCGACGACACAATTTTCTCTCCGTGTGAACATGGGGAACCCATATATCGAGCTTCGAGGTTAAACCCAGGCCTTTCAAGTGGTCATAACCAGTTGAATTTGATAAATATAATCTCTCACCGATCTCACGTGTTGTTATTCGCCGGTTTGCACCAACTAATGCCTTTATCGTGTCTTTATCAGCTTCAACCGGCCTTCCAAAACGTGGTGCATCTTCGACATCAAAATTTCCGGATCGAAATTTTGCAAACCAGTTCTGGCACTGGCGTACTGTCAACACATCTTCTCCATACACATCGCTTAATTTCTTTCTGGCTTGAACAGCATTTTTACCTTTTCTATAGTAAAAAAGTAAAATATGACGAAAATTCTGCTTAATGCTCTCCATATTTAAAAGAGCATCAACCAAAAACTACTGCGTAGAATCAATTAGACTTTTTCACACACAAGCCTTGCTATATCAACTCTCAAAACATATAATGATTATGCGGCTTAAGTGTGAAGTTAGGTGCAAAAAAATACAATTAAATCCTCTGTCGGGAAAAAAACGAAATTACTTTCCGAACAACCCAATAAAAATTAATGTTCAACGTTAACGCCTATATAAAATCAAGAATATCGACAAAACTCATAATCTTTCAACTGACACAATTTGCAATAGCCCGCATTAATATTCGGACATCATGATGTTCTAGAAGTCTCCACTGTTAATAAATACTTAAAGAATTCGTCGTTTTGTAATAATAAACACCACTTATTTTAAATGCTAGAAGCATAGTTTTCATTTATGTAATTTGTACACGTTAAACAATGTTAAAACAAAATAATGCTCAATTTTGACAGCGCAAAAATATTCGGAAATTCCATACTCCTGTTAAGCCAGGTGCGGTGTTCGGTGGCAATGTTTGTAAACATTAGATGTAAGCACTATCTGGTAAAGTTAGTTTCATTTCGAACATCGTTCGTATCGTACGTATTAGTTGCGAAAATGCCACGTAAAGGTAAAAATACATCGTATGGCGTACGTCAACTTGTTATTTATAATCGCGAGAAAGAGAAATCATACCGAGCAATTGGTATATTATTACAAATGAGTAAGAGTACTGTAGCGGACATCGTGCGAAGATATAATCTTCAGGATAGAATCGAATTTATTCCTCAAAGTGGTCGTCCAAAACTACTTGACGTTCCTGACAAACGTAATATGATTAGAAAAGTGTAAAAACATCCTAGTTTAAGTGTCCTGAAATTGTCTGCAGAATTATTTGAAGAAACCCGAAAGAAAGTTCATTCCGATAGAGTCTGTCGAAAGCTTCATGAAAGTGAATACCATGGCAGAATTCAACGAAAGAAACCATATATTAACGATGCGAATCGAAAGAAAAGATTACTGTTCTCCAAGGAAGAGATTTCTAAAGAAAAAGTATGGTGGAAAGATGTAATTTTTGCAGATGAAAGCAAGTACGATATTTTTGGGTCCGATGGACACAAACTTATATGGCGCAAAGTCAATGAAAAGCTTCATACTAAAAATCTCAGACCCATCCTGAAACACGACGGAGGAAGTGTAATGATTTGCGGTTGTATCTCGACTGTTGGAATAGGCGAATTAGTTTTCATCGATGGAATTCTGGATAAGAATAAATATTTACATATTTTTAAACAAAATTTAATAAAAAGTGCCACTAATATAAACATTCACCACAGTTTTAAATTTAGTTAAGATAATGTATAATTGTCTAAAAGTATTGCAACCTCCACTACAGTCATCGGATCTAAATTCAATCGAAAATTTATGGGATTATTTAGATCGTCGAATTCGAATATCACCGATAAGGTCGAAGGAAGAATTAAAGTTACGATTGAGTGAAAAATGGTTACGTATTCCGCTAGAATATTTAAATAAATTTATTCCTAGTATGCTCAAACGATTGAGCCATGCAATTAAACAACGAGGTAACTGAACAAAGTACTAACATCGGTATCCTTTTGTTAAAGTATAAGCACATTTTTAATTACAAACTTATAATTCGCGAAGTATCCAACTATTTTTGCGATGTCAAAATTGACCATTATTTTGTTTAACGTTGATTATGGCGAAAAGTGTACAAATGAAATAAATAAAAACTACGTTTCTAGCATTTGGAATAAGTGTTTTTTATCATGAGAAAACGACGAATTCTTTAAGTGCATTAACAGTAGAGATATAGAACGAGAACTTCTCGAGTACCACGGTGTCCGAATATTAAATACGGAATTTCACTCTTGAAATGCATTCTATAAATCTTTTCTTAACAAATATCCGATTGGTACTTTTTGTTTTTTGTTTACCGTTTGACTTGTTCCTATGTTTTGTAATAAATCATGGTTTTGGCATTCGTTAATGTTTATGCAATGTTTTCATTTATTTCGATACGAAGAAACTCGAGTGATTTACTTGCTACAAGACACAAATAAAAATAACAATTTAATCGATTAATTTTCATGAGAAAATCATTTTTAAATATACATACGACACTGTTTAAAAATATTTCACTACGCTTCTGCCTGTTAACCCCTTGACATATGATAACGAGTCAGACTCGTGTTGAAGATTTTAAATAAAGTCTATCAAATATAAATATTATATCTCTCTTTTTAAACGAAACCAAATGTTGTTTGTTTCCAATCGATATTTAAGCATTCAAGTAGATGTAGCAGTAGAAAAGATATTAATTGTCTTTTCTCTTTTGTAATAATTCTAGCAATGAAGATGTTATAATAAATTTAGTTACAAAGAAACTGGTATGGCAGCTAGCATAATTAGCATATGCTTCTAATTGTTTCAGACGAGCTGAATCGTTTGATTTATTTTAAAGAAAAGTTGTTCAGCTTTAAAGAATGTACAATTCATATTTTTGTGGTTCACTGTAGATATAAAAATATTGCACTTTCTAAACAAATTGTCTTTCTTAAAGCATTGACCCTTTGCCATATTATGACGAATCAGACTCGTGATAAACATTTTAAACAACTTCTAACAAATATAAATATTATGCTTTTCTTGTTGGACAAAATCAAATTTTATTCTTTTATAATCAATACTTAAGCATCGAAGTAGATGTAGCAGTAGAAAAGATATAAATTGCCTTTTCTCTTTTGTAACAATTTTAGCGACGAAGATGTAACAATAACTTTAATTACAAAGAAAATGGTATGACAAGGGGTGAACTAATAAGTTAACCAAACGCGAAGGGACAAAAGTATGTGGATTCACAACATGAAGTTTATTAACTATTGTTATCGTTATAAATAATTAAACTTTTTGCAAACAATGCAATTTTAACTCGAAAACCAAAACGTTTCCTCCGACCTAGGATATCCTCGTTTTACATGATTCATTTCATTTTATGCATACGACTTTTTGTTACTATTACTCGTCCTTGCAACAGTTAAATTTTTACAAATTTTCTATTAAATAGTGATGCGGCAATTTTCAGTGGTGTTTCAGAGTCACTTCTCGAATACCGAAGATTAATAATTAATAAGTAAATCGCTTTTAAATCGGCATGGTATGCTATTCACTAATGTATCCATGCATTTATTATTAATCTTTTTTTAAATTTAGAATTCAAACAGTTAAAAAGATCTGTGTTTTCTGTATGAAGTGTACAAGTTATCTGCTCTCATCTGCAACATTTTAGAAAGTAAAATTGTATAACAAGAAGTTAACCTGTCAGCTGATAAAGCACGATGAAACGGGAATTTAAAAAAAAAAATAAAAAAAATTGGATTATATATTCTTACCGAACTGTCATCTTCAAATGGAGTGTTGTAAGCGATAAGCAATAAAATATTGTAATTTATTTTCTGGTAATTATGAACGAATCCTACGTCAACGATGACAGCTGTTTAATTAATCCAGCACGAAGAGTGACGTTGTTAATCCGATTAATGGCGAAACATCCGGCGAATAAATATTAGCCGCAGACTCGATGTTAATTGCAACGCGGTGGCATGATTGTAGCGTTAATGTGCAAATTAGGTATACACGTTGGTCGCGCCGACAAAGCCGTTCACCGAAGTGAACAGAGAGGAGTCGCCGAACGTTCGATACAAATTGGTCGAGGCACCTATTAAGAGATTTGCTGGTTTGGACGACGTGATCATTCTCCCAGAACAGAATCGCAGAACGGTGAAAATCGGTGGGAACAACAAGGGTGAAGTGATCTTGGAACTCCGTGTTATCGCTAACCACGACACCGCTTGACCAGCCTCGGCGAAACGGTGATAACCAGCGATGGGATCAAGCATACGAAGAGGTAACACCGCGTAACAAGGTAGTAAAACCAAGACAGGCTATAAACCGAAGTAGTTTTTCCAGAGTCAGGAATGTCGATGAGATTCTAAACATTTTCGGAACTCTGCCCTAAAGAAGAAAACGGTTTGGAACGAGGCTATTTCACGGAGCACTTAGCAAAGTGTCACTTTTCTGCTGCTACAATACCCAGTCGCCGGTGTACTTCTCTATTGGGTTTGCCGACTTTATTACTCGCTGATATCTTCAAGTATGTTTACATTGCAAATGTAACTAATATCAAGCGGTTAAACTTGGAATAAATGATTTTCATATTATTGCATTCTACTTTCTTTCATATATATATGGACCGTTTATTTTGAAAGTGGTGCAAGTCCTTTTTTTTAAAAAAATGAGATATAACGTAATTTATGCTTAATTTAGTGTAAACTTTTTGTTTATAACTAGTTAGTATTTAATATCTTAAAAAATGCCTATACTTTGTTCAATTTAAAATTGGCCAGTAAAAGAAATTGCGTAACCATTGATTATGAAAGTGGTGTAATTCCAATTTCCATAGACAGAAAAAATGGCATTACGAAAAAAGAATTTCCTGTACACACCACAGGATTATTATGACGTTATAAACCAATGTAGACAACGTAATAAATTTATTTTACACGAAATAAAACGAGAGAATTTCGTTTCAACAAAAAAATCTACAAAACGCAATTAAAAAACAGGTAAGAAGAAACACTAATGGAAAAAAAGTAAATTGGTTGCAAATATGTTGGATGAGATTTTGCAAAAGTGCACCGTATACTATTTTATATAAAACATCAATGGAGGGCACAGAATTTAAGACTCTACATTTATCACCTACATGTCGGGGAAGACCGTCAAAATTTGAAAAAATCGCCCTGGTGCCTTTGTATTAGGTCAATCGGAAAGTTCAGTCCATTTAGCGTCGAGTAGCCGTAGCTCGAACTGTGGGTAACTATAACCTCTAAAGTAAGGCTAACTTTTTAGTTTGAACATCTTTTAATAAAACTCAGTACACAACAATTTACGCTTGCATCAATAACTTCGTTTTTTTCTACATTGAAGATGTCGGAATTTGAGCCGAATAAGCGTCATTTGCGCGAAGTGTTAGTCTTTTGTTTCAATTGGAAGAAAACGGCAGCTGAAGCTCATCGAATGATTGTAGACGTTTATGGCGATAATGCTGTTTCCGATAAAACATGTAGAGAGTGGTTTCGACGTTTTAAAAATGGTGTTTTTTCTTTGGAGGACAAAGAACGTTCTGGACGGCCACGAGTATTCGAAGACGAAGAATTGCAGACATTGGTGAATGAAGATCCATGTCAAACGCAAAAACAAATTGCAGAAGCGTTAAATTGTGCTCAATTTGTCATTTCCGACCTTTTAAAAGCCTTAGGGAAGGTCTACAAGGAAGGAAAGTGGGTCCCATATGAACTCAAGCCAAGAGACATTGAAAGGCGGAAAACCATCTGCGAAATTTTGCTTGCTAGGCAACAAAGAAAGGGGTTTCTCCATCGTCTCATCACTGGGGATGAAAAATGGATTTATTTTGACAATCCTAAACGTCGAAAAACCATTTGTGATCCTGGTCAACCCTCAACATCGACGCCAAAGCGGAATATCCACGGAAAAAAGGCTTTACTCTGCATTTGATGGGATCAGGAAGGTGTGGTATACTATGAACTGCTAAAAACTGGTCAAACAGTCACAGGAGATCTCTACCGACAACAAATTATCCGTTTGAGTCGAGCATTGCACGAAAAACGACCACAATATGAAACGAGACAGCGTAAGGTGATTTTGCTGCATGACAATGTTCGGCCTCACGTCTCAAAAATTGTCAAGGAAACACATAGAAGCACTTCGCTGGGAAGTGCTACCACATGCGGCTTATTCACCAGACTGTGCCCCATCTGACTACCACTTGTTTCGGTCGATGGCACACGCAGTTGCTGAAGAACGATTTAATTCGTACGAAGATCTCGAAAAATGGATCTCCGCCTGGATAACCTCCAAAGATGAATCATTCTTTCGACGCGGAATTCGCTTGCTGCCGAAAGATGGGAAAAAGTCATCGCTAACGATGGACAATATTTTGATTAACGTACTTTTTCATTTTCTTGCATGAATAAAGCTATACTTTTTGTAAAAAAACGGACTGAACTTTCCGATTTACCTAATATCACGATGCCATGCCTATTACATACGAAAAACATAAGGATATGCAGCAGCTATTACGTTATATACCTCCTGTGCATCATGAATATTTCAAAACACTGCCACATGAAGAGCATAAATAATTAATAATACCAATATCTTGTGTTAAGTTTAACAATATATAAATATAATTAACGTTCAAAATAAAAAATACGAATTCTATTTTATTTCTTGTTATTATTTGTAAATAAAATTGGATTAATATGAAATATATTTTAAGTGATATTTGTTATTTCAAAATTGAAATTAAATGATATTTACAATTGACTAATTATGAAAGTGGTGTAAGTCCATTTGCAGCCTGGAAATATATATTATTTTAGATAAATTCGCCTAAAAGAAATTTATATAATCAAATTACATATTGATAAATTAGTACAAGCATTCCCAGACTTCACATAATTAACCCATATTTTTCAATTGTCAGATCTGCTAACACTTAATTTTCTCGAAACAGAAGAAAATGGACTTGCACCATTTTCAAAATAAACGGTCCATATATTACAACTATAATTACGTTCGTCATTTGTTGCTGAAAGTGATACACTGACGACATTTAAAATCGATCATGAAGCATACGTACCTTCTTCAAAACATGAATCTTGTCTTCGCTGAAGAGGTTAAGGTACAACGATTGAGTGGTTTTCATAATTATTTGCGATAATTGACCATGCCTAGCGTTCTACGACATGTGTGAAAGATACGGTACCCAAAACGATTCGAAATTATTTTAAATCTAACTTTATTCTTCATATTTCACACCGTTTATGTTGTATCGGTGCTGTCCTGTAGCTCATTGTTTGGAAGCGCAGGCATAGTTTGTTACGGTAGTGTTACACGTATGTTCAAATAGTAATAAATTTCTTTTATATGTTTTATCGGGCCTTTAAAAATTTTCGAAATCCAGTAGTTCAACTCAACAAACAATCGGACAAGTAACACAACCGGACCACCTCCTTAGGCATCATATTCTAGTAAAATTGCGAAAATTTGACGTTCCAGAACATTTCGCTGCTCAGTGGTAGAACTCAGCAACAAGTCGGACGATCGAAAAATTTTTCGAAAATTTAGTAAAACGATTCAACAGCTAATGCGACGCGACAAACATCGTGTCACCTCTTTTGGCATCATATTCTGCTAGTAAAATTGCGAAAATTTGGGAGCTCAGTGGTACAACTCAGCGACAGGTCGGACGCTCGAAAATTTTTTCGAAAATTCAGTAATGTAAGTCAACGACGAGTGCTACTCGACAAATATCGTGCCACTTCTTTTGGTCTCATATTCTCCTAGTAAAATTGCGAAAATTTGACGTTCCAGAATATTTGTCTGCTCAGTGGTACAACTCAGCGACAAGTGAGACTCTCGAAAAATTCACGTTTCGAGGCGGTTAGAGTAAAGTTGCAAACAGATGTAGGATCAGGACCCCCGAAATTGAGGAGTCACTAGATTGGATAAATCTTGTTTTGGAATATGATGTGGCGAACGAACCTGATGCTAAATCAGGTTGTCAGTAGGATTGTTAGTAAGCCTTGTAACTGTAATTATATTATTTAATTGATACAATACGAGCGGTAAGATTGTATCGCGCGGAAGCGTTCAATTACTATATTAGGAACTTTGGTAGTAATTAAGGGTTTCAGATATTGTACGATTTATCATTTAACCCTTTACACTCGAATGGCGCCTATAAGGCGACACTAAAATCTGCCATACTATTATTTAAACGACTCTTACATCGCTAAGTTTGCAGTTGCAGAGAAAACGATAAAAATGTTACAGTCCTAAGTACGAGTCGTAGTAATTAATTTCGTATGAACGAAAGGAATTGAACTCTCTACAGTGGAGCTATTATAGATAAAAATATTGCTTCGATTTTGGAGTAGAATTGCTTCGAGTGCAAAGGGTTAACACAGGTTTATTACTTCAGTTTGTGTATTTACAAGTGTTAAGGTGTCGTGACTTGAATTGTTGTAGTGTAATATGAATTAACATCATCTGTGATGTTACACGGTGTTAATGCACTGGCGATACGGGGTCGAAGAGCAATTACAAAATGCCAAATAGAACTTTACCGGACTCGCGGGAATTTATATGGTTAAAATTGATCTGAAGGGGACTTTAGCCCTATATCGCTAGAATTTATTCTTCTACGAATGTGACACGACGTGACTCTACTCTTGGCTATTCGAATATTAACCAATGGGATTGAAAATCACTGAGTTTATATACTCTAAAAAATGGTGGGGAAGGGCTACTTCCATGACGTACTCAGAGTCACGTAGTGTCACATTCAACTTGTTTGTAACTTCCAATGAAATCCAGACTACAGTCTTGTCCTTTGTAAAAGGGGTTAAGCGGCTGTTGTCTAGGGCGTTTCTTGCCAGAGACGAACTTGAAAATATTCTTGAGAGACAGTCCAATGAGGTAAAATATTCTTCATATGTAACACTAATAACGTAACACGTATTCTTGAGTAATTCAATGTGAAATTAATTCTTGTCTTTCGATTAAAAATTAAGCAGAAACGTTGAAATTCAGGATAATATACACTAATTTTTTCTCTGCTACAGATCTCAAATTAACACAGTGAACAACAGACAGAGGATCATGAAACTATGAACGTATCGATCAGAATGAACATCTACATTATCGAATTTTAATACACTCTCCAATTGACTAATGCCACTATTACATTAAAGCCAACCAGGCGTTTTTGGAACGAAGCTTTATGGAAATCGGTGGTCGCTACATTGAGCATTTACCGTTTTAGGGTATATGGTTTGTCTCGCGATTGTCTTCTTCAAACCGAATAAATTTTCTTAATCCTCTATGTATATAAGTAATATGTATAACTTTCAAGTAACATGTTAAAATATCGACATTTTACCAAATGATTTTAGTTTTTTAAAAGATAACGTGTACGTCTAAATTGTACAATGTCACTGAGGTAACATACAACAATATTGATAACGGTTCGCAGCACTTCCAATCTGAAATATCAACGTAAATGCCTTGCAAGTTGTTTACAGATAGAAACCAACGAAACCATCTTGTGCAATTTACATTATTTGTGTTTCTATCTATTCTATTATATTCTATCTATTAAACAAAACAAAGCAATTTATATAAATAGGGTTCCAATTTGAATTTTGTCTACGGCCTACTGGATGCTTAAACCCAGCATTGCTTGACATCTGTTGATGTAGTTGAATCGATGAAAATTGACTACAACGAAGGCATGGATGAATACAACCAAATACTATTAAAATGCATTCGTTCCTCGAGAATGACGAATGATATTATACTTCTGCATTCAAATAAAGAATAATGAGTGAATCAATTTTATTTGTTATTTAAAATCAATTTTGTTCAACAGTGATTAGAAGGATTTCTTCCCAACGCAAATTCCTTTTCTGTGAAAACCCAATTCAAATTAACTCTCTATGGGTCCGTATAACTGCAAGTCACATGTTAATATACTGACATTTTACCAAATGATTTTAGTTTTTTAAAAGATGACGTGTACGTCTAAATTATATAATGTATCCAAGGTATCATTTAGGTTTGCATATCAATAACAACTTATTCGTTTGCAATTTCTTTAATCATTTTGTTACTATTTGTATATGATACAGCTTTGTGACTTTCAGATTACAGTAGGCTACTATGATAGAATTTGGTATATTCAGGATAATGCTTCTGCTTTTTTTTATTTTAGTTAAATTTTAGAAGAACTAGCCTACTAGATAATATATGGCAATTTTTTAAATAAAAATTTCAATTGTTTGAGATTATAAAAGGATTAAGAAAATAATACGTTTAAACTTTTTTATCTAATAAAAATTTAAACATTACTTTTGGTAGATCTTGGTAACTTACATGCGTTATGCTACTTTCATCGAAATCAGATGACGTAGGAGCAAGCTACAAACATCGAAGGTGTAAAAATCTCTAGATTTCTTACAGTTATGGTTGAAAAGTTGCAATGAACTGCGATTTTCACTATCTTCAATCGTTTTTAGATCAAATTTTCAGCATGTATGTAAATTACTTTCACTAGGTTCCTCAGTAGGCCATTATGATAGATTTTGATATATTTAGAATAGTGCTTGTGCTTTCTATTATTTTCAGAGTTATATATCATATATCCAAAATATGTGTGATCAAGTGTAAACTATTGTATCGAATTTCACGCTTAAGTTTTTATCCACAAAAATGCAAACGTCTTAATCCATTGTTACTGCAATGTCACAAAGTTACAAATTATAATAAAATTGTGTAAACTGTCAAATTTCTTTTAATCTGCATATATAGGTTTGTAATTGTTGATTTTCCGTTGGATACATTTTTTTATATTTAAGAGAAAAATTTGGCCGATAGAGGGTTAACAAACGTTTATACTATTTCGCAGTAGTCTACACATCACGATGCGAAGATTGCAATGATTGAAACTGATACAGTCAACTATACCAATACAAAGGGGTTCCAAAAATAAAATGTTCCAAATGCAACATATATCTATGTTTAACGCCAAGTGGAAACTGTTTTATGGAATTCCACGTTTAAGCTTTTATGCACAGAAGTGCAAACATCGTAAAGTCGTTGTTACTGCAAAGTTACAAAGTTACAAATTATAATAAAATTGTTTAAACTGATAAATTTCTTTTAATTTGTGTATATACAGTCCGCGACAATAGAATAGCACAACTTCTAAATTTCGTAGTATTTTAAAAATAGAACAGAAATGAGAGCGTTCAATCCATATGCTTCTTGAGTTACTTCTTATATATCCATCTTAGTGACTTTGACACGTAAACACTGCCCCTAAATTCTTAGAATCGTTGTTTTGGTAGATTTCATGGAAACATAATCCGACAAAATAATAGCACACATGCTACACTCTCACTTCTCAGTTGAACACGAGCAAAGGAAGGTAGCTAAGTATTTGATATATAGTGTGGCGAACTATTGCGGAAAACTTCTAAAAAAATGGGTCGTGGAAAGAAGTTAACAGATAGTGAAATGGAAACAATTATGACACTATCTAAAGAAAATGTTTCTATTTCAAAGATTGTGAAAGTAATTCATAGAAGTCGGAAGGTTGTCATGAATTATTTGAAAAACCCCGAGAAATACGGTAATACAAAACGTCCTGGACGACCTGCAGCACTATCAGCACGGGAGAAATGTGCTATTCTAAGGGCAGCATCGAATGCACCAATGACTACCAGGCAGATTGCTGAAGCAACAGGCGTACAAACAAACGTCAGAAATGTGCAACGTGTCCTGCAAAGATCTAAGCACCTGCAGCGAAGGAAGCTTAAAAAAAGCCGCCTCTAACCGAAGCGCATAAGAAGGCAAGGCTGCAGTTCGCAGAGCAACATGCTCACTGGAAGAAGAAATGGAGAAAAGTCATGTTCACCGACGAAAAGAAGTTTAATCTCGATGGACCTGACGGGTAGCGTTATTATTACTATGACTTATGTAAAGAAAAAATGTTTTTGATCCGTCGCCAGATGGGTGGCGGAGGAGTCATGGTGTAGGCCGGTATCGGCTACCATGAAAAGACGGATATTAATTTTATCAGTGGAAAAATGAACAGCGTGAAATATCTAATGTTAATCCGTGAACAAATAACCACACACGCAACCAGAATTTCCGGGGAAAAACACATATTCCAGCAGGATAATGCAGCGGTTCACACCGCAAAGGTTGTGAAAGCATTCTTCGAGACGGAAAATATTAAAGTCTTGCAATGGCCAGCTCGTTCCCATGACTTGAATATTATAGAAAACTGTTGGGGAGACCTTGCTAGAGCAGTTTATGCTAAAGGGAAACAGTTTAATAACGTAAACGAATTAAAAGAGTGCATCGCACTCGAATGGGAACGAATGAAGCAGAAAAGGGTTAAAAAATTATTCAAGTCGATTCCAAAGCGAATAATTTCGGTTATAAAAAACTCTGGAGGATCTACAAAATATTAAATATTGAATTCCCTTCGTATGTATGCATAAATGTTAATTAATCGCAATAATGTGCTATTATTTTGTCGCACTGATTTATCAAGATATATACATTTTTGCAGATGAAACAAAAAGGACCATCCTTGTATATAGAAATTTAGCGTTATTTGGTGTTCAACACTTATGTGTACCTGTCTACATATTCAAAATTATATTTTTATCCTTGAATAAATAAGAATTAACAAGTTTTATGGGGTGTGCTATTCTATTGTCGTGGACTGTATGTGTACCTGTCTACATATTCAAAATTATATTTTTATACTTTAATAAATAAGAATTAACTAATTTTACGGGGAGTGCTATTCTATTGTCGCGGACTGTAGGTTTGTAATTGTTGATTTTACCGTTGTATACATTTTTTTACATTTGAGAAAAAAATTCGGCCCATAGAGAGTTAACAAATATTTTTCGTAACTTCGGTGCGTTACGCGATATTTCAGTTATTTCCATACAAAGTAAACACGCTGCATAAATACTTAAAATGTCTTATTGCTTTGTCCAGCACTACAGAACACTGAATTTCATCAGTGTCTCTAAAACGGTCGTACAGCTGGAGACTGCCAGTGGATGTGGCCGGCGTCTACCCTCGCAGAACGATGCCACCGATACCAGACGGATTCCCGTTTGAAGCATGCTTTATCGATCTAACTGTGCGCAATCACGAACTTTTCGATTCAACGCTCGCGAACCAGTCGTCGGGGTGATCGATATCCCTCGTCAGATTTGCCATCGTTCCTAAAAGCCGCGCGTATCGCTTGTCATTCTATGCTGTACGCGTATTCCAGAGAACTTCCCCTAATTGTGCGCCGCCGTGATGCGGCGCGCGATCGTCGAACACAGTAACGTTATCCCGGTCGACGGACGACGAACCACGGAAGTTTATTAATGTCAAATAACGTCGCCGGGCCGACGGAGAGAACCGTGACCGTTATTCGTGGCTGAATGTAATGGCTCCTTTCGCATATGCGTCGCACTCCTTCGAAAAGACTCTCGATCATAACCAGCCTGATTTATTTATTGCGGGAAGGTCGAGAGGTTTGAAATTAAACTGTATTCAGGTTAACAAAACAAGAGAAAAAAAGAATATATATATGTAGGAAAGGGTAAATTCATGCGGTGGGTTAGGGCGGCCATGGAAAACAGATGGCGTTGAAAACGAAAGAACCGGGAGAAATAGTCGAAAAGCAAACACGTCGTTAAATTACTTCATTATCTCTCTTGATCCTACATATATATACATATATTCAGTTACGATCGGTTTGACATGCTGGGACTCGACTTGTAAAGGAGGTTCTTCGCAAACGTTATATCAGATCACTCTCGAGCTCACTAGCTCACTATTCAACTCTAACCTTTTAACGCTTAACACTTTTCCGCCAACACGCGCGTTGTCTTATAGGCATTGTTCAGTGGCCGTTTTCTCTACGTCACCCAATCGCCAGATTTTACGAAAAATACCCGCCCTCCGAAGTCAGCGAAGTAAGGGAAGGTCGAGACCGAGGGTGTGCATCGTCTGAGGTACACGAATTTTATGGTGCGACCATTAACGAGAAATTCGGAAGACTTTTGACAAAGTTAGAAACTCACAGTAAATTAGGAAGTGACAAATCGTGTAACATATCTTTTGCGATATTCGATCGAAAATCTACAATCGATTGCTTTGTTGAATTCGGCAACTTAGAATACAGAACATAAGCATTATAAATAGCTATGTCAAGCAGATAAACGAATATTTTTTGATATCCCTTGATATTCTTTCTAAGTAATACTCTAATATCTCTAAGTTGATTTTGTTTATCGACGCCAGAGACAGCTCTTGATGTCTCCAAAACGTCAAAGTCTACAATTTCACATGAAATGGATGATATCTAACAGAGGTCATTGTATGCCAAAGTATGCCCTTTGTACTCGATGCTGCTTTGACTCGAAAATCTAGACATTTCTTTTCACCTAAAATATTTTCATTCTATAGGATATATTTCATCTTACCATATGCATATGGATATTTTTATTGTAGCTCTTATTCTAGCTCTTCAACTATGTTGTTAAAAACTGTGCCCCTCAATTGATTAAGTGTCACGTCTGCATCATAATCTCGTCTCCTTTGCTCGGACCTTTCATCCCTACTACTGCCCTTCTACCTGCAAAATGCCTACATTATTATGCGTTGTTTATTGTCCGCGGTAGAATTAAAAGTTCTTTCGGACCGTGTATGTGTTTACACGGAATGTGCCGATCAAGTAATATTAACCCTTTGCACTCCAAACAATTTTAATTCCTAACTCGAGACATTTCTTGGTCCTAGAATAATTCGATTGTACGTGGTTCATTTCCTTTCGCGCATATCAAATTTGTTACTATCGATCGTACGTGTAACACTTCAATTTTGATTTGCTTCTTAGATGTAAACATTGTAATGTAAAAATTGTTTCTAATAATAATCTCACAATTTTTAGTGTCGTCTCAGAGCAGCCATTGGAGTGCTAGGAGTTAAGTGGACAGGAAAGTAATGCTGTTTCTGCGCATGTCGGTATTCGTCTGTCATTTATCAGCTGATTGTGTACTTCAAAGTACACAAGAAACAAAAAATGTAAAAAAACGACATTACTATACGGCCCTCTTAATAAATGTTCGAAGGACTAGACTTAGTAAACTTATTTATCAAGTATTTTTATTTTATTAAGTATTACTTATTACATTAAGTATTTAAACCATTTCTACAACGAAACGTCAACAATAATATGACAAACTGAGAATAACCAATTGTGTAACGAAACGGAATGAATTAACGATATCAAAGTTGGGAAATACTTTCGCATGCGGCTTACTTACCAGACTTGGCCCCATCTCAATTATTACCTATTTGCATCGATGGGACACGTACTTGCGGAGCAGAGTTTCACATCTTATGGAAATGTGCGAAAATGGCTTAATGACTGGTCTGTCTCAAAGGAGGAACAGTTTTTTTGGTGTGGCAACCACAAATTGTCAGAGGAATGGGTAAAATGTATAACTACCGATGGGTAGTACTTCAAAAAGATATTTTTTACAATTTTCATACAATAAACGTGTATTTACTATAGAAAAATTCTGGTATCATGGTATATAACGAGGTTCGCGAGAGTTGAATAATTAAGTCAATGAAACTGGAATGAGCGCAAAATGACTGAGAACGAATGAGTCTAGAGTTACTAATGTTTCGAATGTAATGTATGTAATGAAATGCGAATCTATGTAATGGACATGAGCTCCAAGGCTGCAAGTCAACCCTGTTAAAACCTATGCTCTTTGGCGTTGCATTCACAAATTATCAGAGAGATGGAAAAAACGTGTAGCTACCGATGGGCAATACTTCGAATAAAATATTTTGTATAATTTTTATAGAGTTAACCGTGTACTTTCTATAAAAAAAATTCTGGTATCATATTTATATATCTGGTATAATAGTTATGAATGTTCTTTAGGCCAATTATGAACCACGAAGAAATTCTAATGAGTGCAACCGTAAAATAAATCGTAAGGCAAAGGGTTAATATGATTTTTTTGAGCGTGGCATCCACAAATTACCAGAGAGATAGGAAAAATGTATAACTAACGATGGACAATAGTTTGAATAAAATATATTGTATAATTGTCATACAATAAACGTGTCCTTTCTATAAAAAAAATTCCGGTTTCATATGTACATACCTGGCAATTCACTTCGTATTTCCCAACATTGTTTTAAGTAACAACGGCTTATGATATTTGCACTTCTATGCATAAAAGCTTTAAGCATGGAAAACATTTTTTATCATTTTCATACAATAAACGTGTATTTAAAGAATACAATTTCATATTTACATACCTGATACAGATTTTAGTTCTAGTCGATGTATCCACTGTATTGAAGATGAGAATATACAGGGTGAGTTACCAAACGTTTGCACCTCAAATATCTTTATTGTTTCTAAAGACACGTAAAATATGGTAAGGACAAAGTTGAATGGTACAATGGGACTGATACGATGCTATAAAAAAATTTTGTTTTTATGTCATTTTTTTAGAGATATCAAGGTCACCCTGACTTTTTTAAATGGAACCACCATTTTTGAAACACTTACAATGATAATCCCTTTCATTAGGAATTCAATGACTATATTATTCCAAGGTCATTCAAGGTGAAGGCCAGAAAAAACGTCTAATTGTAAGATTAAGAATATGACAGCAGAATATGTTTATCATGTTTGAGACTTTTAGTAAATAGTAAACATACTATGGTCGTAGTTAAAGTAAACATACTAAGGTCCTTCAATGTTACTGTTATTCAGCAGTCTTATTTACTATCAGTATGTTTCGATCACGATTTACTGTGAATGTAGACAAAATGCAGTGCAGGCCCGATTACTTTATGAAGAAAGGTACCCTAAGCGAAACACTCCTTCTAGACAGACTTTCATTAATAAGTACAGGTTGTTTCGAAGTACTGGAGATGTACATGCAAGACAGTACAAACGGAAGAATCCCACGGCCAATGAAGACAATGAAATTAATATTTTAGCAGCTATAGCTGTCAATCTTCACGCGAGTACGAGAAAAATTTCCCGGGAAGCAGGCATAAGTCAAAGTAGCGTAATACGAATTCTGTCCCGACATAAATTTCATCCGTTCCATATATCGCTCCATCAAGAATTGCACGGGAATGATTTTGAAAATAGAATTAATTTTTGTCAGTGGGGATTGCTTCAAAATCATTCATTTTTTTCTAATGTCTTGTTTACGGACGAAGCAACATTCACTAATCATGGCTCAATTAATCTACGGAATGCCCATTATTGGTCTGTGGATAATTCGCACCAGCTGCGAGAAATTGATCATCAAAGACAATGGAGCGCAACCGTGTGGTGTGGTATTTTGAACGACAGAGTAATTGGACCATATTTCGTTAACGGAATGATGACGGGACAGAAATACGTTCAATTTTTGCAAGAAGATCTGCCAATTTTGTTAGAAGATGTCCCTTTACAAAATCGCTATGATATGTGGTACCAACATGACGGTTGCCCTGCTCATTATGCACGAGTAGCTAGAGAAACATTGGAATCACGATTTCCAAACCGATGGATTGGACGAGGCGGAACTGTTTCATCGCCAGCACTTCGCCTGATTTAAATCCGCTGGATTTCTTTTTATGGGGTCTGCTAAAAGTGACCGTGTACATGGATGCTCCAACAACAATTGAAGATATGCGTCAGCGAATCATCACAGCATGTACAAATATCACCTCGGATGTACTTATCAGAGTTCAACATTCCTTCGGAGCATGTTTATATCAATGTATCGACGCAGATGGCCATCATTTCGAACATTTATAAAATACAGGTATTCTGCTTCCATATTTTAGTTTTATACATTTTTTCAGTACTTGACCTTGAATGACCTTTGAATAATATAGTCACTGAATTCCTAATGAAAGGGTCTATCATTGTAGGTGTTTAAAAAAGAGTGGTTCAATTTTAAAAAGTCAGTGTGACCTTGATATCTCTAAAAAAATGACATAAAAACAACATTTTCTTATAGCATCGTGTCAGCTCCATTGTACCATTCAACTTTGTCCTTACCATATTTTACGTATCTTTAGAAACAACAAAGATATTTGAGGTGCAAACGTTTGGTGACTCACCCTGTATATCACTGATTGTAAAAGGAGTGTGAAATTGATGCACGTGTCTGAATTGCATTATTTTTATTACTTTTAATATACACGTTGAATACTTTCTATTCGTACATATAGATACAATAGAACGTTACTATATTTACAGAGTATATCACATATAGTCGAATTAGGAGCAGAGCTTTTTTAATCCCCAAGGACCTCTAAAATTCTCCATCTTCTTGCTAAAAGGTAACTTCTCGCGGGAATCGAATTCAACAATTAGAAAAGTCTTTCGAAAGAACGATAGCAAATTAGAATGGAACCAAACATATCGGTATTTCAAAAGTGCGATATTTGAATAGTGATATCAAAAAGTTGTGTGTGTGTATGCGTGTCAGTGTGTAACGTACTATGTTAAGTGTAAATCAAATGTTTCGTTTGTCAGATCGGAGCATATCGGTATATAGAATCACAGATAAAGTTTCACGGTTCAATTCTCCGTCAATATTATATTACCAACACCGATTGCAACTACCGTTTATATTAAATAAAGTTATTCGAAGAGGGTAAGAAGTAGTGTTGTTTTTAAACTGTCAATTATATGTACAACGAACAAGCGTAATTTCCGGTTCGTTTTATATTCAGTCTACAAAAATGAAATGACTTCTCGAAGACATGGAAACGAAGATATAATATTCGTCTCGTCAGATTGTGCTTTTATAACGTTAACACTTGCGTTCGTTTCTCATTGTTTGCCTTATCAAGAATTATTTGTGACCTCTCGGATGCCAAGCACAAGGATTTCTTCATAAATCCTTTCAAGGATTGAAGAATTTCCATGGCGAAAATTGTCTTTCACCAATTCAACCTTCACCTTCGGCCGTTGATATTTCTTCATACCGGCGTTTTCCGGACGATTTGAACACATTCGCTACCAACACTTGTTTCGGCAACAGTTCTCATAGTTGTTGGATGTAAGGAAAAGTTCGGTCTTGTATCTAACAGATGGTGATACGTATTGAAACAAAACTTACTACTTATTATGTAATATTGAGCTATTCCACAATATGCGATTCGAAGGAGCATTCGAAACAAATAACGTGCACGCCGCAAAAGTTTATGGCGATGTGTTTGGGAAAACCGTAGTAACCGTTGCTGACCTTCAAAGACCTTGATGTTGCACCTCGTTGGATTCGTCTGAACAACCACTATCAGAAAACACGTACCAAAATATATCATTCTATTTAAAAAAACAAAGGTGACCTTCATATCTCTGTAGAAACTCCATCTAGGAAAAAAAGATTAACCCCATGTTACAACCCCGATTGTCCCATGCATTTTTAATTTGAAAAACTTTTCTGCTACTATCATACTTTCGGAGTTATTGTAGGTGGCAAAAGTTACTGCCTCATCCTGTATTGTTTCACTTCCACATACAATAATGAAATACCATTTAGATTAACCTCTTGGGCACTATGCGCCACTATAGTGGCTTTCGCGGATGCCATCTTTCTGAACGACGAGCTACTATAGTTTGTTTCTTTTCCTTAAGAAAAATTATAATTTTATGATCAAACACTTCATTTCAATGTACTCGTGTAGAGAACAGTATTATCCGTCACACATTGCAGTGCTGTATCATTTACACGTAATTTGCGTTGAACTCAGAGAAACAGTCCCGCGTAAAATTCAGCCGTGTCTAAGAGGTTAAGGACTAAATTTTTGCGTGGTTAATTTCGGTTGAGGACTAGATTAAGTGACTAATAGCCGGTGACGTGAGATAAATTCTGAGAAAAATTGCCGGTCAACAATGTGTTAAGAATTTAGAAATTACGTTATACTCGAGTTACAGTGATCCACGAAAGTATTCGTAGACCCTTTTCCCCGTAAACAACTTTTCCTAAAATAATCTAAACGACTTGACCTTTCTTAGCGATTAGAAGCATCGATTTGCTAAATAACGGTGGGAATAGTCGAAAACGAAAAAAAACGTGAAGAAATAGAAAAGGCACTTTAAACCATATTTTCTAAAGAGATTTTCGTAATAAAAATCTAAAATGTGCATCTTGTAGATCTACAAACGGTTGAAAATGGTGAAAATCGACATTCTTTGCGACTTTTAACACTGAACCTATCTCGGTGGGTGAAACGACCATTTTTAAATTTTCTATTTCATTATTATCGAAATTATAATCACTGCCTTCATAGGAATCGATTCGATAGATCTCTTTGTTCGATACTATACATTCCAAACTCGCAGACATTTTAAATAAATTATAAATTGTAGAAATAGTCGGTCGTCCTAGGGTTAACACTAAGCCTACCATGATAGATCAGATGACCTTCTTAAGATTTTCTATTTCACTATTATCGAAGTTATAAAATTGCCTTCGTAGGAATCGATTCAATAGATCTCTTTTATTCAACCATATGAGCCGTTTATTTTGAAAGTGGCTTAAGTCCATTTATGCTCGAGTCGAGATATTGAAGGGTTTGCGTTGGATTAAATTTAAAAATATGGGTAACAGATAACATAATAGAATAATATTTGTGGGTTTCTAAAGGTGTCAAATTTATCATCCCAATTAGCATAATTAACATTATTGAAGAAATAATATGTTTTTGATGGCTATGAATGGACTTACGCCATTTTCAAAATCAATGAAACGACGTTTTCAATTCTTAAGAAAGCACAAGTCCATAGGAAAAGTAAATTTCCCTTAAAATTAAAATAAATGTTTACACTTTTATGTTATAAAATCAAAAAAATATTCAACCTTCATTCTTTGTTAAATAATTTTTACATTAAAATTAATATAGTTTTATTAATTATTATTCAGTCTTCTCCAATTTGTGTACGCGGGAGGGATTTAAAATAACTGTGGTGTGCAAGTGTTATATAAAGTAATAAATCCATTAGGTTCTTATATTTTAGGTTTGTGAGTGGTCTCGGTTTTTTGTATAGTGATGCCAACTGGATATTATTAAAGTTTCTCGGTCTTTCCCGTTACGGTAGTAAATCCAATGTTTTGAATGGTGCATCCTCGTTCATTGTCGTTTCATAGAATAACTTATATGAATCGCTTCTCAAAAATCTCATCCAACATACTTTAAACCAATTTACTCTTTCACCGTCAGCATTTTTTAGTCTTTTAAAAATCGCATTTTCTGTGGACCTGCACTGTTCTGTTGTTTAAAACAAAGTCATTGCACATTCATAATTCAACTGTTACTTTGATAATTAAACATAAATCTGGGATCTCATAAAATTTTATTGCATAATTATTTTCCATATACATTTGAAACTCTCACAAAGGAACTTACGCCACTTTCAAAATAACTTTTCATCGCTTTATTAACCAGCAAATTTTCATGTTACAAAATCTTAACGATTTTAAATATATTAGTAACAAGTTGTCTCAGAATGAAATGATCTTGTAAAAATGTAACTATTATTGTAGTTGATTAGATTTTTTTTAAATGGACTTACGCCACTTTCAAAATAAACGGCTCATATATTGCAATAAAAATCGCAGAAATTCTAAATAAATTATATATTGTCGTTTTTACAAGACAATGTGCACTAGTCAATTTTAATGCTCGGCAGGTTTAGTGTGAAAGCCAATCAGGCGTTTTCTGAGTGGAGTTGTAAGAAAGTCGATGGTTGCTACATAGAATATTTCTCGGTTGTTGAAGTCTTGTAGTAAAAACCGATAAAAATACAGTTCTGGTATTATTACTGGTATTTTGGGTATTCCTGTATTTATATAACATAGTCAATGTTGTCCACAATATTCAACTTTGACAAAAATTCGACGAATGCTCTGTACTGTAACTATACGAAGTTTCTGCTTAAAATCTACAAATTCTTACATCTTTCGATGCGTGTTGCCTTTTCTTGTGTCAACCGATTTCGATAAAGTATTTCAGCATGTTTATCAGTAGCATAGGTCTAGAACACCTAAATTTTTGTTTTTCATTACGGATTCAAATAAAGTGTTAGAAAGTGTCTTTCTTATTTTCTCACGTAATTCAAGGGCAGATAAGAAATTGACGATCACGAGCGTCTTGGCCGTCGCGGAAAGATCTTACAACCTGTGCGTTCCAAGGAAAGGACTTTCCTTCGATGCTTTTGAAACACATAAGCTTTTTCCTGGCATCGTTTTCTATGAGATGATTTCGAGGTGCCCATAGGAGCAGACATAAACTCTCTGAATGTCTTTCTGTTCGCATCGGTCTTCTAACGTACTGTTTTCCGTGATCAAAACACTATACACTCCCAGACAAAAAGATAGCACACCCGTGCTATCTTTAATTTCTCGTGTTAAGATTATGCTAGCGTGGAGGATCTGAGTTATATGTAAAACGTACCTTCTACGAATATGTAAACATAACATAGAGTGACTTTACTTCATTGAGTTCTCTTAGTTGGAAGAGAAACACATAATCCGACGCAGACAAAATAATAGCACACTTGGACTATGTTTACATATCCTTCAGTGTTTCGTGAACTTGCACGGAGTTATTACGTTCAATTTTTGTCTCAAGTTTTGTTATATCGCTATCCTTATAATGGGTCGTGTCAAAAAGCTTAGTGAAAGCAAAATTAGTCAAATTTTAGCTCTGCGGAAACAAAAGTTGTCTATTACTCAAATTGCAAAAGAAGTTAGTCACAGTCGAAAAGTTATATATAATTTGCTGAAAGATACAAGTGCATACGGTAAGAAGAAAAGTACAGAAAGGCCAGCAGCATTATCTGAACGCGATACACGGGCAATAATACGTGCTGCTTCCAATTCTTGTGCCACTGCGAGAGAGATCGCTGAGAAAGCTGGAGTGGAAACAAATGTACAAAATGTTCGTCGAGTACTCCAGATTAGCAACATTGTAAATCGGACTAGATTAATGGCAAAACCATCACTAAACGCAAGACATAAGGAGGCACGCTTGTTATTTGCAAAAGTACATGTACATTGGAAAAAGACTTGGAGAAAAGTAATCTTTACGGATGAAAAGAGGTTCAACCATGATGGCCCAG